>JBAMJV010001257.1:0-207357 GCA_037951105.1 Echinarachnius parma | reverse complement strand
CCTTTAATTTGCGCAGCAATAATAATTGCGAATATTCACGTTGACATTTTGATTTGCCCATAATCCAATTTGTTAATATTTCTTTTTGAAAGTCCATTGTCGGGAGTTTAAGTGGTAGGATTTGTCGTGTCATCACGTATTCACAGCTCCAGACAGACTGAAACAGCTGCCCTTGATCGCTTGTTTAGGGATGAAAAAAAATGCAAACGTGTACGTTGTCTGGTCCATGAAAGGGCGCAACCTATTGAATACCTCCAATGACAACACCACCAAATTAAATTAACCCTTTCAGAGTGTCGTCTAGCGCGATCTAATTACGAGATCACTTGTAACGTCCTCTATCGGGATCTACAGGTGTAAACGTCTACAGGCCTGCCACAACACAACGCGACGCGACCAAAAGATATATCAAGACTGACTCGCCCCTTTTTCACACATTGTCGGGGTTTGATTGGTGTCATCCGCTGCACCCCTTCCCGAAACATCCTGAATTTATCTAGAAAATAAGCTCATCCCCAATAATAAAGATATTATCTCGAAACTAGGACATTCCCCAGGGAAAGCTGAGATCACGTAGATCCTTCCATGTATGATTTTACTTTGACAAGTCTGCATTCAACACCATCACTGCTTTGACCGGAAATGATGCTAAAGGTCAAGCGCAACACCGTGTCTCACGGATTAGTGGGCAATTTGTTGGTCATCATTAAAAATATAAGAAAAATATAAGGAAATATATCTTAGTCAGTAGATATGAAAGAAGGCGGGGGATTAAGTTGTGATGTGATTATGAGTTCAGAAACTGTCTGAAAGGTCTTTATATCTTGACCAAATTGTACACAGTTATGTAGAGAAACAATGAGCTGAAGTGGTTAAAGCTACACTTGAGTATTGGTACTTCCCGAAATGCCCCTTAACTCTAAATTAGTTGGTTTTAATTCCATTTGAAAGTTCATTAAATAAAACATGTGAAATGAGAATCATTCCCTTTCGAATGTTCTCATAGTTGTAAAATTTGATTTCAAAATATTGTATTTATAAGTCTACCCTGCCGGGGGACTTTTTAGAAAAAAGAAGAAAAAAATGCTAAATAGACTTATTTGAAAAAATCTAAATAGGTTTTTAAGTAGTTGTTAATAATATCTCTATTTATTCATTATAAAAAAAAGAAACATCACATGCACAATTTTGTATGAAAAATGGTTCAAACCAATGAGTTTTTAGAGAGCGCCCTCTTGAGTTGTAACGGCTCCTTTTGAATGATACCAGGGTTTTTACTTAGTCGTTTGTAATTGTGTATACTTTTCGAGCATGGTGGAGTAATGCTGCAGGTTTTGGTTACTAAAATTCAGTTTGACCAACACTCAACTATCCCTTTAAGCTATACCTCGATCCAGTAGAGATGCATCTAGACTGCGATGACGAGTTCGGAGATTCGGTCTGGGAATTCAAATCAACTTATCGCAGTTTTGTTATTATTCGTTTCCATCAAAATATACATATACATATTACATTTAACAACATTATAACAGGACATTTATTGGAAACAGAATGGAACAGACTGAGCCTCGGGTCAGGTTTGTCAACAATGAGCATAGAGGGGAACATTTGCAGGGAACTACTTGTATAGACCAACATGTAAACAAATTCAGGTTTCATTTTTCGTTTACATAAAAATACACATATCAAATACAATATTTTACAAAATTACAACAGGACATTTATTGGAAACAGAATATAACAGACTGAGACTTGGTCAGGTTTGTCAACAATGAGCATTGATTGAGGGGAAAATTGACAGATGAGAGGTCTGTCGTAAGGGAGCGACTGGTATAGGCAAACATGTTTAAAAATCAAGTTTTATTTTTCGTTTACATAAAAATAGATATATAAAATACAACATTCGACAAAATTACAACATGACATTTATTGGAAACAGAATGGAACAGACTGAGCTTGGTTCAGGTTTGTCAACAATGAGCATTGAGGGGAAAATTGACAGATGAGAGGTCTGTCGTAAGGGAGCGACCTGTATAGGCAAATATGTTTTAAAAATCAGGTTTTATTTTTCGTTTACATACAAATACACATATCAAATACAATAATTGACAGAATAACAACAGGACATTTATTAGAAATAGAATGGAACAGACTGAGCTTTGTTCAGGTTTGTCAACAATGAGCATTGAGTGGAAAATAGACAGGTGAGAGGTCTGTCGTAAGGGAGCGACCTGTATAGGCAAACATGTTTTAAAAATCAGGTTTTATTTTTCGTTTACATACAAATACACATATCAAATACAACATTCGACAAAATTACAACAGGACATTTATTGGAAACAGAATGGAACAGATGGGCCTTGGTCAGGTGTGTCAATAATGAGCATTGAAGGAAAACAGACAGGGAAGAGGTATGCCATAAGGGAGCAACTTGAGCCAAAATGTAAACAAAAATACAGCCAAACCTGTGTATAGTGACCACCAAGAGAAAAAGAACGAAAAGTGGCCACTGTAGACAGGTGAATTTTAGGCAGGTGAATTTTATAGACAGGTTCCATATCATTGTTCATCTCTATGTAATAATTTTCGATGGCCACTATAGGCAGGTTGGATGCTACAGACAGGTCGCCAATAAGACAGGTTTGAATGTATGTTTTTTTCTGATTTATTTTCCTATGTTGCCGTTGAGTGAGGTGTTTGTAAGGGGGTAAGATATGTTACCGTACCAATGTGATTCACGTTTGTACCTAGCAATACCTATTCATAAATAATAATGGCATTATTGTTGAACTTTGCAAAGGTTGAGGTGCACAACATCGAGATTTCGTGATTACGGAGAATATAGTATTGGTAAATGATGTCGGGGCATATCAATCAGTTGGGAGTTCATGAATAACCATACAACCGTTCATTCCATCAATCATTATACGATATATCATGATGTATTTTCATATATTTACTGTCATAATAATAATTCAATCCAAGCATGAATCCTAGTCTCGTAATCCACATGACCTGGCCTCAATCAGAGACCAGCTCTCCATATAAGGCGTGTGATAGACGGAGGAATATGTAAATACTGAAATCACATACCTCTAGGTCCCGTTACAGAAAGAGATACAATCGATTGTAAGTCAGAAACTTTGCGCGTTTCAACCAATCAGATTCGCGCATTAAGACCAAAGGGGGGGGGGGGGGGGTTGAATTCCCCCCCCCCCTTTACAACTTGTAGCTGTTCTCGAGACCACATTTGAGCGGTCTCGACCATCATTACCAATGGTCTCGGCCTCGAAAATTTTGAAAGATCCTGGTCTTGGCCTCGAAAATTGTGAAGAATTTTGGTCTCGGCCTCAAAAATTTTGAAAAATCCGGGTCTCCGCCTTGAAAATGTTGAAGGTTCGGTCTCGGCTTTGAACATTTTCTACGGACACCCCCCCCCCCCCCCCCCCCCCCCCCCGCTTACACTATTTTCAAACAACGGTTTTGGTCTCGGCCTCGAAAAATGTTGACTGGCCCTGGTCTCGGTCTCGAAAATTTTGAAGGTACTCGGTCTCGGCTTTGAAAATTAATTGTAACTTACAATAGTAATACTCGAGTCAACCTTACCCTCCTGAATGTGATCATAGTCCAGAAGGAGAGGTGTGACCCGACTATAGTTCATTCTTTTTAGATTGAGAACACACCCATGTGAGCAATGTTGACCCGACTATAGCGCGAGGACATCTTGGAGCGAAGCTTCGCACTCCTTTGATCTCCGACTGACGAACGATGGTGTTTCTGTCTGCGGTAGTGATGCCCTGTAACCCTATGGTCTGCGATCACACCCAGAAGAGAAAGGTTGACCCAGTTTGCGCCCCCTTTTGTAGGTATGAGGACATCAAGGGGTACAGTTTGCACCACATTCGACCCATAACGAGATTAATGAGGACAACTGTCTACCACAGTGTTATTGGGTTTTCCCTAGTCCCTACAGTTTTCATTCATACCTCATGAGTACCAGCTACCAGGTTGACCCGACTATTACCCCCTCCACCTGCCGAGGAATGAGAACATCGAGGGGTGCAATTTTACACCCCTAAATCCAAAATATCTAACAAGATTTACTTAAACTAATACACTATACAGTGCAATAATATTATAGTTTACAATCATACCCCTGGGGTACCGGATTGAGCCACCTATTGCCTCCTTCCCTTTGGAGGGAGGTATGGAGAGATCAATGGGTGCAATTTCGAGCCCCTCTTTCCCCTTCACTGTGACTCATGTGTTACTCCGAGCTCCGAATTCACTCGAATGATGACTGTACAGCCGATACAGACAGAGTTTCCCCCTTCCCTCTAATATCTACCTTGGCCTTCTTTATGTAATGTGTTATTGTAATTAAGTTACTTTCGATCTCATTTGATTGTCTGTTTATCTGCCTTAATCTTCCCATCCTTAATCGCCCCCCTGTCTCTCTTTATTATGTCATTGTACATTTCAAAACGCGTAATAATGATATAATACCAATCTTCCTTTACCCCCCCCCCCCCCCCTCTTTAATTTTGTAAGATGAGCAATGATTGAACTAAAATGTACAGCAATAGGACCTAGACGATTGTATTTGAAGAAAAACAAAGAATATATATTATAGTGTGTCATCACTGACTGTTTCTAAGTCGGTAAACCTTAGCTTTACATGCGCCACGAAACAGCACAATTCAAAACTGAGATTGGGTCCCCAAATTATAAATGTGTAAGTTCAAAGAACATGTTAGTTCTAGTTAAATGAGTTTAAAAGCTATTTTCATAGGTAAATTAGTTTTGCCCGTTTGTCTTCGAACCGCTATACTTTCATGTTATTTCTTCAAATGGCTACCTTTGTGTCCATATATAGACAGGCTTATTTCTCGGCAGTTGTGGATTCGGTGTAACAACCCTGGCTATACCGGAAAGAACACGGTGTGTCACAGTGTGAACACACTGTGTTTCAGTGTGGACCACGGTGTGTCACAGTGTGAACACACTGTGTTTCAGTGTGGACCACGGTGTGTCACAGTGTGAACACAATGTGTTTCAGTGTGGACCACGGTGTGTCACAGTGTGAACACACTGTGTTTCAGTGTGGACCACGGTGTAAACATTGTGCAAACTATGTTAAATCATGGCGTTTTAACAGTTTAGATTCCCATCACACTGTGAACATACTGTGAAATTGCTGTGATTCACAATGTGAGCAAACTATTTTACACACTGTGAATGCAGGAAATTTCACACTGTAATGAAAATGTGATCACAGTGTGTTCGCAGTGTTTTCACAATTCGATGAGTGTTCACACTGTTAAAACGCTCCAATTTACACTGTGGTCCTCGCTGTGAAACACAGTGACCCGGATTCACAAAGGAGGTTTGTACAAACCATGGTTTATCCATGGTCTACATCTATGGAGTGCTGCTCGTATACAAGTAAAACAATTTATAATTTCTAATGATATGACGGTTAGTGCTTGCTAACCAGAAAATTTCACCATGTGAGAAGACAAACATTTATTTGGTGCATTTTGTAAATGTGTACCATCAACAATGTTAACAAGTAAGGAGTTTACATTCTTTCTCCATCAGTTTACAAATGGCACTCCATAGATGTAGACCATGGGTGGTATTCTGTAAGGATCTTAGGAGGTGAAGTTGATCTTAAGAGCAACTTTGGTATTCTGTAAGTTGCTCTTAGAGTTGATCTTAAGAGCAAGATCAACTCTAGGATGAACTTACAGAATACCACCCCATGGATAAACCATGGTTTGTACAAACCTCCAACAAACCTGCTTTGTGAATCCGGGTCAGTGTGTTCATACCCTGTTCACAATGTGTTCATACCCTGTTCACAATGTGGCACACTGTGCTCTTTCCGGTAGGGAAAGTTTGCGCAACATTCGACTTGGACAGGTTCATGCCCGTCACTGACTTCGGTCACAAGAACAGATCAAAATATCCCGAGGAAGTGTGTAGATTTTAACCCTTTTTTACGATTTTAAATCTTGAACAAAAACATGAGTTAATTATCGACATATTCACAAACATTCTGCTTTTCTTTTCGCATAACGAAATCGAAAGAAAAATATGTCACCGCACTTGTGAATAAAACTGTGACCGAATCATTTATGTATTATGAAATGCCTCTAGCATTTCTATGAAGGGATTTTATTTTAAAAAGAAATATAATAAACCTGTTAGCGTTTTTTCCGTGATGCGGATTTTAAGAAAAGTGGGTTAAGTTTTCCATAGTAGAAAGGAAAAGGAAATTCGTGTTTATTTCTTTTTCTAACCGCTTCATACATGCAGGTGCCCTTAAGCTAAGCACGAGAAACTAGAAAGAAATGCAGCTTTTTGGATCAAAGAGGAAGCTAACGCCATATCATAATATCCTCCTTAGCGTTATGTGTGAGATTACTCGTGCAGGTGTGGGTCTTGGGAGGTACGGATTTAAAGGCGCGCAAAATATGGCATTTTTTAAAATGTAGTTAAAGGGGTAGAAACAGTTTTGTAAGGCTGAGCTTTAGTAACCAAAACCTGCACAATAACACTACAAACTAATATATACTCCACCATGCTCAAAAGGTATAGACAATTACAAACGACTAATTAAAAAGCCGGTTATCATTCAAAAAGGGCCATTACAACACAAGAGGGCGCTCTCTAAATAAGCATTGGTTTCAACCAAATTTCATACAAAATTATGCATGTGATGTTTTGTTGAAATAATGATTAGATAGAGATCATAAACAACTATTTAGAAACCTCTTTTGAACATTTTTGAAAAAGTGTAGGAATTTAACAATTTTTTTTTTAAATCATCGAATAAATCTGGGCCCCAGATTCCGATCGGATATATTTATTGATATTTTGGCCGTTTCTGAACCGATTTTGATCAAATAAAATTTATTCTGCCATTGAAATTAAATGCTCTTTCAAATGTTACACTCAGTTTTTCATTACCTCACAAAAATATTAATGGCCGAGTAATGAGCAAAAATGCAAAGTGATATTCACTAACTCATTGCACTCACTTTGTACACGGTTTTGACGGTCCCGTTGATAATAATATTTGAACACTTAACTCGTAAATATCTTTTTAACGAAAGGGAAATTTGAAAACCGAAACCTGTCCTATGATTTTATTGTTTATACGAATACAACGAGGTATGCGTTAACCGCTAGAATTCCAATTTGATTTTAAGGATTTGGACAATGTTACTAAGTCCCTATAATATTCGCCTATACAGTCAAACCTGTGTATAGTGACCACCGAAGATACGTAAGAAAAGTGGCCACTGTAGACAGGTGACCTCTATAGACAGGTTCATTCCATTGTTTTTTCTCTGCAGGGGATCATGTTTAGTGGCCACTATAGGTTGCAGGTTGGCTGCTATATATGGAAGCAGGAAACACGGATATACGTCGTGTAGTAATTTGAATTACTACACGACGTAATTATTTACGTCGTGTAGTAATTCGAATTACTACACGACGTAATTATTTACGTCGTGTAGTAAATGGAATTACTACACGACGTATATCCGCGTTTATGACGGGCTCCTGCTTCCATAGCTATAGACACGTGACTAAGACATGTTTGACTGTATATGATATAGTCAAACCTGTCTATACAGGGTGGCCCAACAAAAAACGGAACGGGGCACTTTCCCCAAATTAAAGTAACAAAATGATTATGTCCATCGGATAGGGTGTCTTTTCCAATGAAAAACGATACCAAGAACAGTCATTTTGGTCGTGTAGTTTTTGTTTTAGGGCGCTGTGAGTGACACCAAGTCAGTGCCTGTTAAAATCGCACATACTGCCCGTCATACAACGAGCAATACGCGCGCTATTGTTAGTGTGCATTCAGCCGTGTACCGAGAGAATGGGCATAGTTGTTCGATGCTATGACGAGCAGGAAGTGCGATTTATCGGGCACTGACGTGGTAAAAATGTACAAAAATGGGAACCTGACATGGTGTCACTCACAGCGCCCTAAAACAAAAACTACACGACCAAATGGACATAATACATTTGTAACTATATTTTGGAAAGTGCCCCGTTCCGTTTTTTGGGGCCACCCTGTATAACAGCCAACCTAGTGACACCAAAAGTGAACCCTTGCAGAGGGAATGAATGTTGTGGAACTTGTGTATAGAGGTCACCTCACCTTTCTACAGTGGCCACTTTTCTTATAATTTTGAACCAGTAATATATTGCAAAACCAAGATGATTAAGACTTTTTAATATATCTAAAACTAGATAACTAGATAACTAGTTATTTTCCCTATATTTAAAATTTAAATTAATACATTATTCATATAATGGAGATTGGACGATATGATTGAAGTGAACGTAATATGAGTTACAAAATAAGGTAAACGTTTAAATAGACAAGCACAGATTGTGATTGAAAAAATGAAGCACAAAAGATGATTATATTTAAAACTGTTTACAAATTCCAACTCAAATGATTCGTTAAGCGTTATCCAATAAAGATTAATTAATTGATTAAGCTTCAAGGAATTATGACCCTTTTCCATCCAACTTGTCTGCCATTCTGGTTCTCCGGAAATTAATGCCATGTGACATTTTTTTAAAGAATCTGTCTCTCATAGCACGCCACGCCTGGCCGTGAGCGGTTGCGTGCATCGTACGTTGCGCACGTGGTAAGTGCGTTGTACGTGCTTGCAACGTACGGTCTCCGTGCGGTTGCCACGTTATCGTACGGAGACCGTACTTACACGTGCTGCTCACGTACGGTGTCCTTACTCACTAAGTGCGTGCAAGTGCGAAAGTTCCTCGTGCACTAAAAGTGCTACGTCGTGTCTGCGTGCTCCCAAATCCATACTGAGTCGGTACTGAGTCGGTACTCACCACGTACGGATACCCAAATTTTGCCCACGTTTTTGCAAGTAGACAGCACGCACGGGGCACGCACTTGCAAGTACGGCGGGTTGTGACCACCGCTTAGTACCGCTCAGTACCGACTCAGTACGGATTTGGGAGCACGCAGACACGACGTAGCACTTTTAGTGCACGAGGAACTTTCACTGCGTTCGCTGCGTTTTCGCTGCGTTCTACAGCCAATGAGCGCACGTGCGTGCTGCGCACGTGATAAGTGCGTGGTCCGTGCTTACTCGGCACTTCCCCAGTTCAACTGTCCAATGAGCACGCATAACTCACGTGGACCGTACCGAGTAAGCACGTGCTCCGCACTTACAACGCACGTTGTGCGCACTGATTTCTGCAGTATAATATGAGCAGAAAAGGTTGTTCGCACTTGCACGCACTTAGTGAGTAAGGACACCGTACGTGAGCAGCACGTGTAAGTACGGCCTCCGTACGATAACGTGGCAACCGCACGGAGACCGTACGTTGTAAGCACGTTGTAAGCACGTACAACGCACTTACCACGTGCGCAACGTACGATGCACGCAACCGCTCACGGCCAGGCGTGGCGTGCGGGCCACGCACTTACACCGTGCGTTGACGGTACTCCCTCCCTGCTCTTGCAACTCCCTCCCCACGTTTTCAGAAAAACGTAGCGGCCGTGGCCTCCCCAAAAAACGTACGGACTAAAAACACGCACGGTGGGTTGTGACCAGGGCTCCTCTATTAAGCGGTGGTCACAACCCGCCGTACTTGCAAGTGCGTGCCCCGTGCGTGCTGTCTACTTGCAAAAACGTGGGCAAAATTTGGGTATCCGTACGTGGTGGGTACCGACTCAGTACCGACTCAGTACGGATTTGGGAGCACGCAGACACGACGTAGCACTTTTAGTGCACGAGGAACTTTCGCTGCGTTCGCTGCGTTTTCGCTGCGTTCTACAGCCAATGAGCGCACGTGCGTGCTGCGCACGTGATAAGTGCGTGGTCCGTGCTTACTCGGCACTTCCCCAGTTCAACTGTCCAATGAGCACGCAGAACTCACGTGGACCGTACCGAGTAAACACGTGCTCCGCACTTACAACGCACGTTGTGCGCACTGATTTCTGCAGTATAATATGAGCAGAAAAGGTTGTTCGCACTTGCACGCACTTAGTGAGTAAGGACACCGTACGTGAGCAGCACGTGTAAGTACGGCCTCCGTACGATAACGTGGCAACCGCACGGAGACCGTACGTTGTAAGCACGTTGTAAGCACGTACAACGCACTTACCACGTGCGCAACGTACGATGCACGCAACCGCTCACGGCCAGGCGTGGCGTGCGGGCCCCGTACTTACACCGTGCGTGTGACGTGCGTTGCCGGTACTCCCTCCCTGCCTTTGCCACTCCCTCCCTACGTTTTCAGAAAAACGTGGCGGCCGTGGCCTCCCCCAAAAACCGTACGGACTAAAAACACGCACGGTGGGTTGTGACCAGGGCTTTACTCTACATGTAGTTTCAGAGTCTGAAACATCTCGACCTTGTTTAATCCAAAAATTATATCTGTCAACACATTTTTACTTATGATTCCGGACTTCTAAAACTAGATTAACACTTTATGAAGGGACATTTCCACCAAAATCTTAGTCATACGTTGTTGGGCGTTGTCCATGATTGATATATTAATCTAGATTCGGGGTCTGGGTTAGTTTGACCTTGTATTATCAAATAATTATGTTGTCATAATACGATTCTGCAGAAACTAGTTTTTGCGTCCTTGTTATTGGCTGCTAGTTTTGTTTTTGAATCGTGTTCTTATTATAGTTCTATCGGGCGTTGTTAATCATTATCAATCATAATATATAGTTTCCGGGTCAGAAACGTTTCGACCTTTCTTAATCAAATAAATATGTCAGTCAGTTCCAGTTACGATTCTTTGACAACTAGTTTTGCATGATTGTCATGAGAAATTTCCGTTCGATACTCATGATACCGGACAAAACGCCACCATATTACCTTCGGGTGATGAAAAGATGTCGAATGTTATTATCAAGATAATTGATAGGTCTAAATATGTCAAGGTTTCTTCTCATTTCAATTTTAATTCAGAACATTATTTTCTAAATTAATTAGTAACATACACCGAAGTATTTGAGTACAAAGTAGCTTGCGTGTCAGTTTTTATACAGTTATCATGAAATGACTTTTGAATTCTGTCATATTTTTGTCAAGTTGGATCGATAGTTTTGTTCCGTCTTTAGTGGTTTAAAAATCATTGTTATATGGCATATACATCCTCTTCTTGTTTTGTTGTATTTCTTTGTTTATCTCTTTCTGGTTTCCGTATACATTTTCTTTAGCTGAGATTATTACATTTTGATGACACACATAATCATCTCCGAAAACCAAATATCTTACAAGCTCTGCCAATTTTAGTTGTCCCATATTTAACATTACTGTTGTAGAACTTATCTTTGAGTTAGTATTTTATGTATATTATTTCATTGCAGTTCTGTGTATTTCATTTTTTTTGTTTTTTTGTCATGAATATATTGTTGTGTTTGTTTGCTTGCATTGTCAAACATAATTTGTAATTGTGAAATATTGCAATAAATCATCACGAAATACAATTGAACAAAAAATATCTAAAAGCGAATAACGTTGTCATATACTTAGGAAATCAGTGAGAATCATTTCACGTTCACGCCATCGCCGGGTGCAAAGGGAAATTTAATGTTCAGACATTTTGAAGGATGTTGTACCAATAATTTGATTTAATCAGAAATCTAATTCCCATTAAAGTGTTTTCATGAATCGCGTGTTACCAGGGGGATACAACTAGTATGAATATTCATATACATTGCACTTAATTGAGACATTAATGTTATAGGATATGAGTTATTTTCCTGAGTGCTGTTAAAGTATTACTTAGTGGGTGGAGGGTTGACGGAATTATAATATGATCAAAATAGACGTAATGTAAATGTTATCAAATCACATTCTAAATATATGGAAATTCAATACTTCCTCTTATATTCGTAGTTACATCATCAGCATATTAGTCAAACTTAACCCACTCAGGACTGGTCCCGGGAATACTCTGGCTATGGTGTATGGAGAATACTTGATATAGCGAAATATATAAGTCGTGAATGGGTTAAACAATTTATTTTACTCATAGTATCAGCATGATCAGAGAAAGGATAAATACAAAAAATGAATTGAGAGATACGCTAGACACGGTCATAACACACCGTCATCTCAATAACAGAACTGAGCTCTGGATTATACCTTTGAACAGTTCCACGGTTCATCTCGCCGTCAATCAAACTTGCACCGAGCGGACCGTTTATGAGGGGTGTTGCCCCTGTATACTCCCCCCCTATACCACCAACGTTGATGATTGCCCGGCTCGTGGCCATTTTCCGTGTGTTCATGAGATTGGCTTCCCCGCCCTGCGGCGCAGCTAGAGGCACAGGGGGGGGGGGGGGGGGGCAAGCGGCACCGGGCCCAGAACCCCCGCCCCCCCCACACAAAACTAGTCGATTAAGACATTATTATTTAAGACAATGCTACACCCATTGCCGTTTCCCCTCTCAAGAAAAATTACTTTATGGGGAAGGGCTACCATATTACAGCCTGCATAAAAATCCCACTCTCTCCTGTTCTTATTTTTGTTTCATTATTTATTTAATGTTTTGGCGGTAGCGCGTTTCGGGTGATAAATATCGCTGCGCACGTTTTTGTTTATTAATGCCAATCTCTCTGCCCCCTCCCCCCTTGAACGGTTGAACCTTCCTTGTCGTATACCATCATAAGTCTATCGATATAAAAAACAGCGATGCATAACGACCAGTCACAATGTACTGTTTGATGAGTAAGGGTGTAGCCAGCCAGGTCAGTCATTTTCTTGCGGGGGGGGGGGGGGGGGGGGGGGGTGGGTGACTCGAAGGGCGTTACATGAAATATACACATGAGCAAAACATATTTGTCAAAAAAGCAACAAAAACTAGTTCATTTGTGCTTTTCTCCCTCTCCGATAATGTATTTTCTATGATTTATTTAAACTATTTGTAACGATTATGTATCATTACCATGATAGGGGAAAAGGGCAGGTGGGGGTCTAGAATACGTGGGGAGCATTGTACTTATTGACATGATTAATAAGCTACGCCACTGTTGATATATGCGACATGAACGTTTTTCAAAGACATATAGGCCTTCGTGACACAACAAACTTCGTTGATTCCACCTACGAGAAAAAAATAACACAATAATCAGTCTACGTAATACTGCAATTCGACATCGAACACATGGAATTTATATTCATGTACGTATACGTGTTTGTTTATTTTTATATATACAACCATAGACTTTGAAAGTTGTAACTGTTTTTTTTTAAATATTGAAAGTCGATTTATATCGACTGCACCTCGTTCTCCAAGGACAACTCCAAGGTTCAGTTCAGGTTCGACTGATTGAAGGACACTTGAAGCGGACGGCATGAGGATAGCTCCACCTGGGTCGAGGTTTTGGTTCTCCGTCTGTGATCTGTTAAAGGGATCTAGTAACTTTGTTGACATGTGCAAAGGGTGATGAATGGTTGATACAATGTATATTGTTGTTATCTGTTATGACCACTGGGTATTGTGTGAAAATTTCAAGTTAAATGGAAGTTATATGGCCGAGTAATGAGAACACACAGTGGCGTACCCAGGGTTTTTTGAAGGGGGGGGGGGGGGGGGGTTATTTTGTAAAAAATTCCAAGCCGAGACCAAGTACCTTCAAAATGTTCGAGACCGAGACCAAGCACCTTCAAAGTTGAAAACCCCTCTCAGTGGGGGGGGGGGGGGGGGGGGGGGGTGTAACAAATTTCGAAGCCGAGACCAAGTACTAAGTACTTTAAAAATGTTCTAGACCAAGACCAAGTACCTTCAAAGTTGAAAACCCCTCTCAGTGGGGGGGGGGGGGGGGGGGGGGGGGGGGGGGGGGGGTGTCCGTACATTTTTTTCGAAGCCGAGACCAAGTACCTTCAAAATTTTCGAGCCGGAGACTGGAGATCTTTGAAAAAATTTGGGATAGAGACCAGGTTTTAGTCGGTCGAGACCAGGTTTTAGACGGTCGAGACCGCTTAAGATTAGTCTCGAGACCGGCTAAAATTTGAAAAGGGGGATTCAAACCCCCCAAAACAGCCATTTTTTCGTCAAAGGGGGGGGGGGGGGGGTGAACCCCCAACCCCCCCCCCCCCCTGGGTACGCCTATGAGAACACATGCAAAGTGATATTCACTAACTTATTGCACTGACTTTGTACACGATAACGAAAATCCAGTGGATAGTTTCGAAAGAGTGGAAATTCGAAAAAAACGAAACCTGTCCCATGATTCTATTGAAAATACGAACACAAGGTATGAGGGAACCGCTAGAATTCCAATTGGATTTTGAGGATTCGGACAATGTTACTAGATCCCTTTAAAAGACAGTGTCCTTGTTTTGCAGGCATGTTCAAGTTCAGTAAAATATATCATGAATAAACTACAATGGCAAGAATACTACGTACATCAAGTTGGTGAAAGTTCACAGTTATGAATTAAAGGATTTAAACGATGCAAGCAAAACTGTTCCCGTTTGAGTCTAAATCTCAGGCTGCCCTCTTTTTCTATTACGAATATATATAATATTATAATGGATTATTTCTATCCTTTCACGCTGTTATAATATAAAATATTAATGTAATCACTTTGATTGTGCGTAACCAAAATAAATTCAACGTTTTGGTTCTTGAAAATCAAATTCAAACACGAATACTAGACCAAAAAAATGATCATAACGATTTTCAAATTTTCATGATCGAAATGTTATTCCACTAAACATATTCGTCAAGTCTTAATCTACTCAGGCTACCATTAGCCCATAAATATCTCAATAATAATAACAACAATGGTGGCTACTCATATACCGCACGTTTCGACGCTTTCGACGCTCGACAATTATATCGCAACTTTTGAATGCGGTCTCGTGAAAGGTGGATAATGCTAGGTTTACACCATGTCCCCGGCCGGCGGCCACGGCAGCCCCGTTTCAGGGCCACCGTGGACAAAACGGGATGGACGTGAGACAACGCAGGGGGACGGAATGGGCAAACGTGACTGCCGTGTATGCCGGGCCAGATTTTTAAAACTGTCAACAAATTTGCCACGGCAACCTAGCAGGCCGTAGTAAAACGGGGTGAACGCAACAAAACGTGACAGGCCGTAACAAAACTTGGAGGCTGTCCGTAGTAGGACGGGAAGACATTCCCCGACATCTCACGGTCCTTTCCCGTCCTACTACGGACAGCCTCCAAGTTTTGTTACGGCCTATTACGTACTGTCACGTTTTTGTTGCGTTCACCCCGTTTTACCATTGTTTACTATGGCCTGCTAGGCTTCTCATTTGCACCGTGACTGCCCGTGGCAATTTTGTTGACAGTTTAAAAATCTGGCCCGGGCATCCACCGCAATCGCGGCCTGTCACGTTTTGCCCATTCCGTCCCCCCCGCGTTGTCTCACGTCCATCCCGTTTTGTCCACGGTGGCCTGAAACGGTGCTGCCGTCGCCTCCGATGAACATGGTGTAAACGCACCATCAGTGGGGGAAAGGGGCTCTTCCCCCCACGGGCCCGTCACGGATACCGTGGTAGACCGTGATAGACCGTGAGAAAACTTGGCAAGACCTAACAAAACTTGGAATACAGAGGAAAAATTTGTCAAAATCTCACGGCGTACTACGTTTTGGGCAAACGGGGCTGCCCGTGGCCGCCGGGGACATGGTGTAAACCTAGCATAATATCTTTAATAAACTGATTCGGGTATGTCATACGTTTAATCCGGAATCCATTACGATAGAACTGTATCATCACGATTAGAAGGTGTATACGTACATCCACACACCTTGTTGCGCTCCTCAATCTCTCGGGGACGTCTTTGAAGGTTCACTTCAAGTTCGATCGGTTGAAAGATTCGGGAAACCTCATGAGAAACCGAACTAAACCTACACTCATGCTTTTGATTACTGAATGATGATATAAAGTTCGCGTTGATACATTCATGCTTTTGATTTATGTTTATGTTGAGCCATAAATGATAAAGTATATATGTTTCATGATGGTAATAAAAACCTTTATTTAGGTCTACTTATAATATAATTCATGGAAGTGTAAGCAATGATAATATTTTCTTTAAAAACTGATCAAATAGTATATGTTTACTCTCCGTATAAGCGGTGTCAGCGCTTCCTTGCGATTTAGGTTATGTTTGATTGGTTGAAAAGATTCTGGAAACTTCATCTGACCCGAGCGTACATTCATGCTTTGATTTAAGCTTCTGTTGAGCCATACAATAATTATACAGTATCTATGCTATGATGGTAATAAAACCTTTATTTAGGCCGACTTATAATGGAAGTCAGGGAGATGTAAGCAATAATAATATTGCTTTTAAAACTGCTCGGGCGTATTTTGACACTCCGTAATTACTAAGGCGTTGGCGCTTTGTTGACACGTTGTTCGATCTGTTGAAAGATTCATGAAACTTCACCTGGGGGTGTTTCACAAAGATCCTAAGTTGAACTTAAGTTTAAGTTGGACTTAAAATTATGGAAAGCCATTTGTTTCTTTTTAAAAAAATAAAATAAAATTATGATTCAAATCATTAATATATTATATTATAAAGGAGATTTCACGTTCTTGATGTGAAATTTATGAAAATTCTAAAATAATTGCATTTTGCCTTTTGTATGTATTTTATTCCAAGGCTACAAATGGCTTTCCATAATGTTTAAGTCCAACTTAGAGTTAAGTTCAACTTAGGATCTTTGTGAAACACGCCGCAGGACTGAGTGTACATTCATGATTTTGATTTATGCTTATGTATTAGCTAATACAATGAAGTATCTAAAGTTCATGATGATGGTATAAACAAAACTTTACATAAAGGCCTACTTATAATGGAATTCAGCGAGGTGTAAGCAATGACAAAAATGACAAAAATTTCTTTTAAAATGCTTCAACAATCTTTTACTCTCCACAAGGTGTAGGCGCTTCATTACGATTTAGTTCAAGTTCAATAGGGTTGAAAGATTCGGGAAACTTGATTTATGCTTCTGTTAAGTACTAAATAACACTAAAGTTCACAATGGTGGTGATAAATCCTTCATGTAGGCCTACTTATAATGAAATCCAGGGAGGGTGTTAGCGATAATAATGTTTCTTTAAAAAACATTACGATCTAGTTCAAGTTCGATGGGTTGAAAGATTCATGAAGATTCACCAGGGCCCCGTTGCAGAAAGAGATACAATCGATTGTAAGTTACAATTAATTGTAAGTCGGATCATGTGTTCTAGACGCGCGAATCTGATTGGTTGAAACGCGCAAAGTTGCTAACTTACAATCAATCGTAACTTACAATCGATTGCATCTCTTTCTGCAACGGGGACCATGGACTGAGTGTACATTCATGATCTTGATTTATGCTAGGCTACTATTAAGTTCTAAGTAATGAAGTATCTAAAGTTCACGATGATGGTGATACAAACCTATATATAGGCCTACTTTTAATGGAACTCAGGGAGGTGTAAGTAATAATAATGTTTCTTTTAAAACTGCTTTTTGATAATAATAATAATAATAACTATAATAATAACGGTTTTTATATAGCGCTATTCACCTGAGTACCATAGCGCTTTACACTATTATTATTACCCTGGTCAACGGATTCACACTGCTATCAATCCTGCACATAAAGTGCACATTGTCCACTCCCTGGGGAGTATTCCAGCCATACAGAGTATGCGCTTCATTACGATTTAGTTCAAGTTCGATCGGTTGAAAGATTGATGAAACTAGGTCTCCTGGACCGAGCATACATTCATGCTTTTCATTTATGCTCATAAATCAGGAAATATTTATAGTTCACAATGATGGTGATAAAAAACCTTTACTTTAGGGACCTACTTATGTTGGAATGCACAGAGGTGTAAGCAATAATTACTTTTCTATAAAACAAAACAAATGCCTTCAATATAGTTTTAGACCAACCACAGTCGTCTACCGCTACATTACAACGTATTTCAAATTGGATTGGTTGGAATATTCGGGAAATTTCAGCCTGGAGAGTTTGTTCATACTTTTGATTCACTGAATGTTTCATAAAGAATGAATCTCATAAAGTATTTGCCATGATATTGAGAGATGATATTGTATTATTTTAGGCGCTATATAAATCGAACCTATTATTATTATTATTATTATTATTATTATTATTATTATTATTGTTAGTATTGTTATTATTATTATTATTATATTAATTACATATGCATGCGGACATTTACCAATAATGTTACAGAAAGTAATAAGCACCAAACATTTATGCCTGAACAGTTTTTGTGTTCGCTGATGGAAACCCTAATATTAAGGGTAAGTTCAGGTTCGATTGGTTGAAAGATCCGTGAAATTTCAGCCGGGTCCAGACTCCAGAGCCCAGTTCCGACGGAGAGGGGGTCTTTAAGGGTAATCTTGGTGCACAGGTGTGGTGCGGCGAGCCGTTTGAACTCCGTTAAACCCCCGTACAACCTCACACGGCGCCCAAATCATAACAACAACACAAGTCGCCTGAAAGAATATATAGCAGAGAATAAAGCACCGGTGGTGAAAAATACAATGAATATAAAAACGAAAATGGATAAGAGAAAAGAACAGAACGGGAAGAATAGGATATTAACAAAAAAAGAAAGGTAAGAATAGAGAGCAAAGGTAGGGAATGAAACATGAAAAAGCAAAACGATGGATTGATAAACAGTAATAAAGAACATGCAGAGGGAGAGGGAGATAAGAGAGAAATTCAATGAAAGGTAAATTTGAGGGCAAATGTGAGCAATGAGTGACCGGAGTTCAGTGGCATTTTCACAAAGGCGTAGAAGGCGGGGGGCGGGGGGCTGCAGCCCCCCTGGAGTTTTGAAAACGGCCATATTCGGGCAAAAAGCACCTGGCATTCGGGCAAAACCATGCCATATTCGGGTCAAAACCATATCACATTCAAGCAAATCAATGTCATATTCGGGCAAACTCATGACATTTTAGAGCAAAAGAAACGTCATTTTCGGCAAAAACTCGAATCATATTCGTGGAAAATTATGTTAATTTCGGGGGTCAAAGAGGCGAAGACATTTTTTGTCCGGCTTGTCAGGTGAAAAAATAGGAAGGATAATTATTCGGGCAAAAGACCTCTGCCCACCCCCCCCCCCCCCTGTGAAAGATTTCCTCCTACGCCACATGCTGGTTTCTCTTGTGATATTGAACAATACGACACGAGATGAGCTAGAGGCGAGTTAATATAATTATTCAGGCGCAAAATATATGACAAATGCATATACGTGCTCAATTGTCGGGCTTAAAGCCGCGTTACACTTTTGGTGAATCGATACATTTGTATAGAAAACCTTCCAAATGACTGACATTCCAAATGGAATATTAATGATTATCACGTAGAGTAGAATGTTTACATTTTGTTTTCTCTTTGGGAAAAGAACCAAAAACACCCTCTCCGAGTTTAGCGTCACTTGTATGAATATTGTTGCGGTCTTTCGGATGTTTTGTCTGTTTCATTTTAATGGACATGCATGCCATCGTTTAATTTATGATCTTTTGTTTAATCGATAATATTTTGATGTTGCGGATTTTCTCCAAGTACATGTATTCACATTGAATTACAAAGTTGTGCGTTGTGTGATATGGCTGTTCACACGGAAGAGAAGTATAAAAGCGACGTTCGACATTTATGATTTGGGGGTTGGCATGGGTGGGGGGGGGGGGGGGGGGGGTTCTCAAAACGGTTATGGGGCTTTAAAATGTGTTTGTATTTAGAAAGGCACCTTCAAGTATATCAGTTAAAGAATGAAGTGAAGTATAGTAAAGTAGAACTAAAGGCGGAGAACGAAAGATTGAGAGAAAAGGTAAATTCTGACAAATAATACAAATATACTTCTTTTTTTAAAAGTATTTGAAACTCATTTATTCTCCCTAAATGTATTGTGATTTTCCGCCAGTGATTTATTAGGCCTGATTCCAATCAAGGTCCTTCGGTATTTTTTTTTTCGTTCAGAATTATGATATTGTTCGATGTCGATGAACCTGTGTTCATAACAATACCGTACGCGCGCGCTTCTTTATTCCCTTATAAAAACGGGTCTTCAAAAAATATTATGACTGACTTGAATAGATGCAAAATGAATGCAGGAATTAGAGGTCGTCAGCTTATTCGGTTTGACGTCTAAGCCGAGTTCATTGTTAATCATTAATTCGCACAGAAAGAAATTCTGACGAAATATTTATTGTAGGATATTCGTTGGCCTCATTCCGGTCAAAGCACATAATAAATTATATAGTTTAATCCAACAAAACCCCTCTCCCTCTCTCTCCCTATCTCTTTCTCTCTTCCTCTTTCTTTCTATCATTCTCTATGAATTGTATTTGTTTATAATTTATGAACACATCTCTCCCCCTCTCCTCATCCTCTCTCCCTCTCTCTTTCCGCCACGTTTCTATTTCATTTTCATAATGAAGTTTGATCCCTTTCATGCACGATTATTCCTTGTTTATGTTTGTATTCATTCATCAATATCAATTATTTGGTTTAATTTCTTCAAACACTTTCTTTCATCCCAATATTTTCTCAGTTTTTGTTATTGCTGTTACATTGATTAAATGTCCACAATCGAATTATGGCAATAATAGGCATTCTCCGGAACGAGTAGAAGAATAAAAACACAAGAAAAAATCCTCCTTGGCTTATATTATAAGCTGTCAGTTTGGTATTAGGCTCGGGTCAATCAACTTTTGTTAGCCTATTTACAGTCAGACATTTTATTTCGTTGGCAAAATAATGGATATAGTAGATATTGACACTTTTATTATCCGACATAAAGATATAATCTATATTATATCTAGTATATATCGCTCACTGTCTTTCCATCATAATTTTCATATGTAGGTGATAGTGTTGTGCTTGGCACGATCGGATAAACGCTTGACTTCTAATCTCGGGACCCGAGCTCGAAACCAATCGATGCCCTGGCATTCAAGACATTTAAATTAAATATATACATTGCTGCTCTCTACCTAGGGTAGTTTCACTGGGTGCGGCTCGTTATTCCGAAGGTTCGTTATTCCGAACACACAAATTGCGTATACACATAGGCGTACCCAGGGGTGGGGGGGGGGGGGGGGGGGGGTGGGGGGTTCAAACCCCCCCCCCCCCCTTTGACCAAAAAATGACCGTTTGGGGGGGGGGTTGAACCCCCCCCCTTTTCAAATTTCAACTGGTATCCAGACCAAATTTTAGCGGTCTCAACCGTCATTTTCGATGGTCTCGGCATCGAAAAGTGCGAAAAACCGTGGTCTCGGCTTCGAAAATGTCGAAATTTTTTGGTCTTGGCTTCAACAATTTTCTACGACTACCCCCCCCCCCTCCCCCCCCCCCCCCCCCCCCCCCCCCCCGCTTACAGGATTCTTAACCACTGGGTCTTGGTCTCGGTCTCGAAAATTGTGGACCGGACCTGATCTCGGTCTTGAAAATGTCGACAATTCGCTGTCTCGGCTGCAACAAAATTTCTACGACTACCCCCCCCCCCCCCCCCCCCCACCCCCCGCTTTCAGGATTCTCAACCACTGGGTCTTGGTCTCGGTCTTGAAAATTTGGGACCGGACATGGTCTCGGTCTTGAAAATGTCGAAATTTTGCGGTCTCGGCTGTGAACATTTTCTACGACTACCCCCCCCCCCCCCCCCCCCGCTGAACAGAAATTTTTTTCTGACGAAACCCCCCCCCCCCCTTTAAAAAATCTTGGGTACGCCACTGCGTATACCTGAGGGTTCGTTAATCCGAACATTTGTTGTATTAATCCGAAGGTTCGTTATCTCGAAGGTTCGTTTATCCGAAAATGAAATAAGGTTCGCTATTCCGAAGGTTCGTTTATATTCCGAAGGTTCGTTAATCCGAAAATGAAATGGGGTTCGTTAATCCGAAAATGAAATGAGGTTCGTTAGTCCGAAAATGATATGGGGTTCGTAGTGCACCTTTTGGATAAACGAACCTCAAGATCGTTTCATTAAGGTTATCCCTTTTAACAAGGTAAACAGTCTTCCTTTCTATGACACTTTTACACATCGTTCAGAAGAATCTGATATATAATTATACTGGTGTATGATTGAAGTCTCAAAAATATATTTTGTAAATTCAAATGAAGTTAATGGATCACATACAATTATCATGAAACACATACTGTATACAAGTGACGCGCTTTCATTAGGAAGATGAATTTGTTATATGAGTAGATTTATTACGATAAAATTGATGTACGATTTTTCGCATGAAATAAATTGCACAAAATGTAGGCGAAAGGCTGCACATTATATACGCTGCAAATTAACACAACCCTATGAACTATATTATGAACCACACACCGAAAATACTGCACAATTTTACACATCTAATTTGCAGCGTAGGTATAGGCTGCACATGACCACCACTACCACCATCATCATCATGTAGGCATAATTATAGGAAAACATCATCAAACTGCGCGATTTTTTTTTCGAGCCCTCATTTCAAAAGAAGCAGAAGTAGTGTAAATAATCGGCCTTTTCGTGTAAACGACCTTTTAATTGCAAAAAATAAATTTTTGCGGTAGGCAAATTTCCGCGAAGTGCATCGTAACTCGTCATTTGAATGACAGAATAAACTTTTAAAAAAATCTTGGGTACGCCACTGCGTATACCTAAGGGTTCGTTAATCCGAACATTTGTTGTATTAATCCGAAGGTTCGTTATCTCGAAGGTTCGTTTATCCGAAAATGAAATAAGGTTCGCTATTCCGAAGGTTCGTTTATATTCCGAAGGTTCGTTAATCCGAAAATGAAATGGGGTTCGTTAATCCGAAAATGAAATGAGGTTCGTTAGTCCGAAAATGATATGGGGTTCGTAGTGCACCTTTTGGATAAACGAACCTCAAGATCGTTTCATTAAGGTTATCCCTTTTAACGAGGTAAACAGTCCTCCTTTCTATGCCACTTTCACACATTGTAATGGATCACATACAATTATCATGAAACACATACTGTATACAAGTGAGAAAATGAATTGTGATTAATATTGGGAACAACATCAAACACTATGGTATGAGTATGGACGCCGCTTTCATTAGGAAGATGAATTTGTTATATGAGTAGATTTATTACGATAAAAATGATGTACGATTTTTCGCATGAAATAAATTGCACAAAATGTAGGCGAAAGGCTACACATTATATACGCTGCAAATTAGCACAACCCTATGAACTATATTATGAACCACACAACCGAAAATACTGCACAATTTTACACATGTAATTTGCAGCGTAGGTATAGGCTGCACATGACCACCACTACCACCATCATCATCATCTAGGCATAATTATAGGAAAACATCATCAAACTGCGCGATTTTTTTTTCGAGCCCTCATTTAAAAAGAAGCAGAAGTAGTGTAAATAATCGGCCTTTTCGTGTAAACGACCTTTTTAATTGCAAAAATTAAATTTTTGCGGTAGGCAAATTTCCGCGAAGTGCATCGTAACTCGTCATTTGAATGACAGAATAAACTTTATTTGATCAAAATCGGTTCAGAAATGGCTGAAATATCCATAAACATAACCATTTGTAATACTTGTGGGGCCCAACAATTATTCGATAATTTTTAACCAGCCGTTAATTTTTTTTCGTAATGCTTCCTCTTTTCAAAAATTTACAAAAGGGGTTTTTAAATAGTTGTTGATTATCTCTCTATCTAATCACTATTTCAACAAAACATAAGATGCACAATTTTTAAATTTGTAATGGTTGAAACCAATGAGTTTTTAGAGAGCGCCCTCTTGAGTTTTAACGGCTCTTTTTTTATGATAACAGGCTTTTTACTTAGTCATTTGTAATTTTTCATTCCTTTCGAGCATGGTGGAGATATGACTATTAGTTTGTAATGTAATTGTGCAGGTTTTAGTTACTAAAATTCAGTTTTGCCAAAACTGTACTCACTTTACCAAAACTCAACTATCCCTTTAAAATGTCAATTCATTCTTTCAGCTTAAAAGAACTGGAAATAACAAAAAAATTAAGTCGTCTCTCATGTCAAGTAATAAATTCAGAGCCATACATAACTATATTTTTTGTATGATAGATTAAATATCCATGGAATATACATGTAATAAATTTTATCAGCCCCGAATTCCTGGCAAAAGTTGCACTCTATAGATGGCGTAATGCTACTTTGATCAAAGCGCGTTGATAGTGCTACTATGTCACGATGTAAGTTGTCTGTGCGATACATGTCATTATTATACAGAAATATTATATCAAATGATCGATTCACTATAATAACAACCGTGATATAATCAGTTCCGGGAATCATAAAGTATTGATTAAATAATAACAATAGTTCTTGCACACAAAGTGCACGATTTCCACTCTCTGGGGAGTATTCCAGCCAGTCGCTTGATATTAGGCGTACACAGTGCTAAGGAACCATCAGTAACAAATATGATAATCTTAAGATCAGATAACATGCGGGATACATAAGTTTCTACCGGCCAACGAACTTTTATAATATTAGACATTTATCACAGTTGTTTTAAAAGACCGGAAATATTTTGACATATTTGGGTTGCTGTAACATAAACATAATGCCCGATTCCCCATTTTCGTCCTATGTTACTTTATGTATTTCAGACAGTTTGTTACCCGGGCTACGATTTGTTATGACAATCCCATTTATAACTTTAAGACAACTTGTAATTTTAATGTGAGAACATTTCTTCCAAAGACCCGAGCCATGATGATCCAACTATATTTACGGAACTTTTTGTGAAAACGAACAAACCCTTTTTTAATTGTCTCCTGCCTACAGAGCAGCCAACCTGCCTATAGTGGTCACCATAAGTGACCCCCATATACAGATAAAACAATGTTATGGTCCCGGGTGGGGCACTCATGTATAATGTAAGACGGGTATGTGCCGCTTACAAGAATAATGTATAATGTAAGACGGGTATGTGCCGCTTACAAGCGCATAGGGACATGCCTTGGCTATGTGTTATGCGCTATAAAAGAACTGAATATTATTATTATTATTATTATTATAACCCCATTTTCACACCCGATTGCCGCTCTCAAGATACCCGATTTTCAAAAATTGCCGCTCCATAGACCCCCGGAATTACTTGGCTAGGTAGTTGAGTAGCACCAAGTCCATTATTCTTCTTCTAGATCACCATTTGAGGGTTTCCCTAGGTCTTTGGTAGCTCCAAGTCCATGTATTTTGTAGTTTTAGTCTGCACCTTAGACCCCTTAACTCCCGTTTCAGGGTTTTTGTAGCTCCAAAGACCCTATATTTTGTGCTTGTAGTCAGCTCTTAAGACCCCCATTTCAGAGTCCGTGAGGCACACCCCCGTAAAAAAATAATTCGAGTGCCCCCCCCCCCCCCCCCCCCGGGGGGTTATGGTACCTGTCTAAAGAGGCCACCTTCTTCTTGTTTCCCATAGGTGGTCACTGTATACAGGTTTTGACGGGGAAATGTGTGTGACTCAAGATTGATTACTCACATTTTAAGATCACGAAATTCGCTTTGTTCGGTCAACCTCTTTATTTGAAAGTCACGATTATTCGAAGTAAATCACAGTAACAAAATATACATGAAGCACATAGCAGGACAAGCAGGATTTATGTTATCAATTTATTAATTTTTACATTTTACAATTTATCATTATACTGAATAGAAAGGAAGCGCGAGAAAAACACACTACGAAAACTAATCACAAACATAGACCAAAAAAACCCCAATATAGTTGAGTAAAATAGGAGTATGTAAGTTATTCCGAGAAGAATGAAACTAATAATGATACTACTAATGTCTCATTATGATCATACCTGAACACGTAAACGTGATAAATCACGATACCAACATTAAGGAAACGTGATAAAAAATATAATAAATTACTTTCTGTTGATTTGTTTCATTGTGTATTACTCTGGACATTATTAATGATATACTATAGTCATGATAGTAGTGAAATAAGATCATCTAATTTATAAACTAATCTAAAACAAACTTTCGATGTCAAAGCAATTTGGTTTATACTGCTGCCGTGGGAACAACGGAAAGTTTTCATCGACACGGTCCAATAAATCGACACGCATGACAAGTGGAAGAAATCAAGTATAATTTATGGGGTTAGGGGGCACTATGCCATAGATTACCGTGACACATGCCTCTTTCATTTGCTGATAAAGTCGATGCCCCCATTACATGACCCCCCCCCCCCCCCTGTTGCCCTGATCACTGCATCACTACCAACGCAGAGGGTTACTCAATGTTCCTCTCAATTATAGCAACGAAAAGTAATGATGATACTTATGAAAATTATATTAATATGTATTAATGAGAACAAAATAAATGTTTTATTTGCACAAAAAACAAGATTATCATTGACTCTGTGGATACCGTTTATTTAAAATTTGACTAATTCTAGTTGACCTACTTCTTTTTTTCTTATTTAAAAAAATATATATATCACAGATCGCTGAATACATATCAGTAGCAGTAGGCTATAATGTAATTTACCTTTCATAGCAATTATAATAATAATCGATACGGCAACAGACACAAAAAAAGACAAAACTGAATAAACAACATAACTATAACTATAACTGCTATTTTCGCACATGCCGCTTATACTTCCCATGCCATATGTGGAGATAATAACAACAGTAGTTTAGCAGCAGCGGCATTCTTACCACAATATATTTATTAATGTTTTTGTTTGCATTTAATTGATTCATTCAACTTTATTTCACATCATCATCTTTCACACAAAACTTCAAGTCAAAAGAGAAACAAATGACTGTGTATTGTTCATTATGATTGTAGATTGTGACATGAGATACATTATAATCAAAGACATATCATGGCTAAGCAGTTAACTTTCACTGGTCTTTTGGAGTACATGTAGTAACTATTATCTCCAAAATGATAGTCATACATAATGTTATGAATAAGTTGCGACCGTATCATATCATTGTCTAAACTAGCAAAACAGATCTGCTTCAATATGGATAGAACCAACGCAATACTTTTTGAATTATAAAATAAATATTTATTGGATATCATACCCTAGCCAAAATGTGTGTAAAACGGGTGCTTTCAAACTCTTTGATTATCATTATGCCCCAAAATATGTACTTAACGGCTAAATAAGGTGTGTAAGTTACTGATGTGATTGTAATACCTAAAATGCAATAATTTATTTATTTTTTACCGAATGACAGTTTTAATTTTATGTTATTATTTGTATCCGCCAAGGTCACATCTTCAAGTAAATAATGAATTTATAAATCTACGAATTCAGGTCGAGACCTTTATTTATAATTGCTAAATTTTACATCCATGATAAACCCGACCTATTATTTTAACGCAAATTCTCAAAACATTTGTACAAAATTGTCTAATCCACCGTTATTTAACTATTAGATACAAGTGTTTTTTTGAAATACTTTAAATTTCACCTAAGTTTTAGAATGAAATCAAATGAGGGTATAAACTATTCATATATTATGATAATCACCAATATGTAGGCCACCATGTTCTACACTGCATTTTTTAGGAGTATGTAAGAATTTAATTATATAATGTATGAAGTTCATTGGTCTAGTCAACTGTATTTTAGGAGTATGGAATAATTTAATTACATAATGGTACTATATCATTATAGTATAAAGTTAATTAGTCCAGTGACCAGATGCAACCAAATGTAGTTGTTGGCCGGTATAGGCATGAAAGTGATCATGCCTACAAGAAAATGTTTTTAAATGTTTTTAATTGTTGAAATCTGACTTATTGTAGTAATTAAAAAAAATAATACCACATGTAATTATTAGACATAAGTATTTTTTGAAATACTATAAATTTCACTTATGTCTAGAATGAAATCAAAAGAGGGTAACTATTCATAAACTGTACCATTATAATTACAATGTGTATGCCACCATGTTCTACACTGCGTTGTAGGAGTTTGTAAGAATTTAATGACATAATCATAATGTATGAATTTCATTAGTTTAGTCAACTGTATTTTTGGAGTATGGAAGAATTTAATCACATAATGGTACATGTACATATGAAACACTATGAACATTTGCTGTTGTTGTTGTGTAGGCATGCATTGCAAGTGATCATCATGCCTACAAGTAAAATGTTTTTGTTTTGAAATGTTTATGGAAATTGTTATCCATAATTGTTGTTATTGACTTCTCTTGCCATTTGCATGTTTGAAAACCAAATAAAATATATCTATAACAAATATATTATCTATCTATTTCTTTTACAGCTCCGCCTCCAGCCAATGCACACCGTATGTCCGTATAGGCAACGAATAACATTTCTTACACGATCGCCCATTCGTCGAACGGACTAATTTGCATAATTAATTGGGTCTATTCGACCAATCACGATCGATGATACAAGTAGCGTACGTTGGTTCCATGACAACAAACAGCGCTGCTCGTAAAAATTAAAGGAATTATTGAAGTCGATAGATCAAAAATATTGTTTTATTTTCCAAATAACGATGTTTGTGTAGGAGAATACGTGCAAGAATCACAGATTGCAGCATTTGGTGATTCAATGGTGAGTTCTGTGTTATTTTGGCCTCTCGTTTAATGCCGTTTTCATGGTTCGAATTTTAGTGGGATAATTGCACTACACAGCGTAGTGCGAATCGTACAGTCCCACATGCTCGATTTTGTGTTGTAAATGTGTATCGGTCAACTTTCTTATCTTTTATTCTTACATGTAGATTTGCTGAATTTGAATATATTATTTCTGTCCATTTGGTGGCGATAAAGTAAAACTGAATGTTAGTAAATGTAGAATTACATTTATATTGTGTGTGCAATGAATTAAGTAGCTCAAAATTTGACAGTAAAGTCTAAGTCAAGACAGAAATAATGACGTTCAGCTCAGCCTCAGTACTCAAACTGTCAAAATCGAAATTCGTCTTCGAAGAGACGGGAGTTGACGAAGACATGACTAAGTCTAAGAGTAAGACCACCAGCAGGGCCACTTATACCGTTTGTGTATAGCATACAGAATCACATTGCCGTAGTGCGTTATTTTTTCGCTCGGCGGGGCAATTGATTGTTCGAGGGGTGTTGGCGAATTCACTTTGACCCAGTTGACAATGAGTTGTTAATGCTGGTTCCGACCGGACGCTAGCGATATAGTCCAATGGCACCACATAGTGTGCGGCGCCATGTGTAACATACAAAGTATTTTACACATAAGTACAGGTATGAGTACGACCTAAGTCTAAGTCAAAGACAGTCCGAGTGTGAATAATTCTGTGTAACTGTAGACCTATAAAAATTGTTTTCAGGGCCTCTTTAACAGTTGTTGTACTGTCTTACACTGTCTGAGTGAGTGTCGTCCCTTTCTAACAACAGATTCCTTAAAAGTTAAATTAAAAAGGCTTAAAATAAAAATTAATTAAACTTTTCAATCATGGTCATGTTCATGCGTAGATCAACAAATCTAGCGCTTTCATGGCCTCTTTGACATTATTACTGACATATTTTACTGTCGGCTAGAATGCCGACAGTAAAATATGTCAGTAATAATGTCAAAGAGGCCATGAAAGCACTAGATTTGTCGATCTAGTTCATGCGAGGCTAAGTATGACTATGAGTATGACTATGACTATGTCTAGTCTATGATGCGGTGACCAAATATGGCCCCCATAAACTTTAACAAGCGATATCTAAAAAATACCTTAATAAAAACCACAAAATTCGTAAAGAATGAAGATGAAAATGATGCCATACCTAGTCCTTATCTGCCGACTGCGATCGTAATTGTCCCGTAATACTATTACTAGCGAGTTGCATTTCATGGCGAAAAAAAAAATCACATTGATAAATGAAAGAGGGTGCCATAATATGGCCCCCCTTTTTTAAAAGTCTGTTTTCTTTAAAAAATAAACTTTTTCCAATGAAAGTGCCATCAAAGTGTTCTTTAAATTCTCAAGATAACATTAATCCAGAAAACAATTGTATAAATGTGACAATTCTGCCGAATCCGAGCCGATTCTGAAACAATATCATTTATTTCCCTGTTCAAACAAATTTCCCATCCATTTGTACACAATTGACTATGAGCGCACAAAATGACTCTTAGTGCGCTTAAAAACAAAGGAAAAGGATAAGGAAATGAAACACACTGCGCGAAATTATCTTTGTTAATGCGCTTAATCAGCTGATAAACAGGGGGGGCCATATTATGGCACGGGCCATATTTGGTAGCCTGATCATACAACTAACGAATGGGCTTCTTGTGATAGTCAATCTCTTACCGAGGTGGGCTCAAAATGACTATTACCCAAAGCGTAGCTGAGGGTAATAGTCATTTTGAGCACACTGAGGTAATATATTGCCTTTTACAATCAAGCACATTAGTTAGTTGTTTTATATCACTCATCAAACTCGCGGATTGCGTTCATCTTACGCAAAATAACTGAAAATCTCTCCAATATTTCATAAAATTGCTTAATTTTGACATTAAAATCAATCGACATTGATAGAGCCAGTATGAGCCTCCAGAGCCATGGCGCCTCTTACACGCTTAATGTCATTGTTTATTTTGCGCATACAATACCAAAGATGCAAAACTGAGTGCGCACCAACGCGCTGGCAGTTGCGCACATACGCAATGAATGCGTACTAACGCGCCCACGGATGTGCTTATTGGCTCTTGGTGTTCTTCTTCCTCTGACCTAGATTAGTGTAAGCTTAATTACTAACAGTTGCCATCACGTGACTAGAACGTGTGCGCCATAGAGTACTGCACAAATTTGTTCGCGTGTGCATTTTGCTAAAACACATGATCTATGGGACGAGCGCGTAACGCACTTTTAGTGTTAGTTTTTACTGACAAGCCCCGTCACGTGATTGTGCGTGTTGTCCAAAACTATCGTATGTCAAATTCAATGGTAAAATGATCGTATGAGGGATATAACTATAGTTAATACCCGGCAACGAACATCGAAGAGGTTTGTTAGTTACAGACGGGCAGTGCAGATGCACATAGTGTGACGCCTGATGCCTTGTCGGGTAAAAAAAACCCTAACTTTGTAAATATTTACATAAATGTATAGTTTCAAAGATAACTTAACTCACCAATTTCATGAGCTCCACTAAGTAATAGCAGCTCTCTTTGACAGTCTTTTTCAGCATTTTCTGATGGGATCGGCCTGCCATATGCACATGCACATATTGCGCAGTTTGAACGATAGTTGGAAAATTGTTGATAAATACTGTAGGATCAGCTAATGAAAAAAAATTACTGTAGCTGTATGTAGAGAAGGCTCCAACCTACAAACAATATTGTAGGGAGAACTCAATTTTGCAGAAAATCAACTTAACTCACTATCACCCAACATTTTTATGACATTTTCTGACATTCTCTATGTCTTGTGTTGTTTTTCATTCTAATATACAGTAAACAAGGCCTTGTCACTCTCTCCCTTCTCACCATCTCACACTCTCTCGATGATTATATATATTGTATTGTGTTCTTTTTTTAATCCTCATATTCAGTGAAAGCGGCCACGGCAGCATCAGCATCATGCCGACGGGCTTAGAGAAACAGACGGCTCAGAGGGCCACGGACTGTGGGGAGACCCCGGTCTACGACAGCAAAGTCGTGGCCCCGAGGAACCCCAAGCTGATACGTGGACCCAAAGAAGAAGTCAAGGTGTGTATCCAGTCAAACATGTCTATACTATAGCAGCCAAACTGCTATTGTGGCCACCAAATGTGTCCCACTGCAGAGAAAAACAGAACCTAGTCTTACAGAACCTAGCTATAGAGGTCGCCACATTTTTTGTTCCTCCTTGGTGGTCACATTTATGGGCAAATATGCACTTTAGAGGGATATTTGATTTTTGGTTGCTACATGCATGTATGTAGCTTCAGGACCAGAACTAAGCAAGCTCTATGTGTATGACCAGTATCTAAATCATCTAGATTTAATTCTTATCATCAAAATGACGTTAATCTTAGTGTTAGGGTTAGGACTTAGAGATTGACACAGTCTTTCCATCTTTTGATTGGTCTGTATTTACGGCCTGTGATATGCAAGGTAACCTTAATTTTGTATTAATTTTTTTCTTCAGATGACTCCTTCTTCCTTCATGAAAGAAGTCTCCCAGTCAACGGAGGAGAAGCTTGCCAACACACACTCCATGTACATCCCCAAGATCATTGAGCTCATGGACATGGGGGATAACACACATCAAAAGGTAAGAATTTGAAAGCCTCCACACTGACTTTTTTTCTCAACTAGCCCATTTTTACTTGCCCAAACAGAAAATTTACTTGCCCACTTTCTTCTAGATGAGATTTATGTACAAGTATCTAGAATTACACTCTACTGTCGCAGATGAAGAGAAATTTAAGTTGCCTGATCAGGCAGGCAAACTAGACCTTTTAAGAAATTGTACTTGCCCGACTTCAATTATTACTTGCCCCGGGCAAGCAGGCAAGTGCTAGTGTTGAGTGCTCACTGAATAATGCCATGGACGCAAAATAATCGTTTTACATTGATATTGAGTACCCTAAGTAGTCGTGTCACATCTTTTTGATTTAACATAGTAATGGTTCTAAACAACGTTTCCTTTTAATTTAGGCTTTTGGTAGTTGGCTAAAGCTAGCTGATTGCCTTCATAGCAACCATCTGGTCAGAAATTTCTGACTTGCCTGACATTGTTTAGAACCTTTTAGCCACAGCAGTAAATAGCTGTGACGTCATACTTTGGTACTATATAGTGTTGCAATGATATTGTATTACATTGATACATCATGTATAATTGTATTACATGCTTTTACAATTATTTGTTGAATGCAGGAATGCATCAAATGCCAAGTGATATATATGTTTATACAAGTGTTACATGGCTGTAAAACCATTCATTGAACGCAGGCCTATTATTTCAATTCAAATGAACAAATGATGAAACTTTGGAATGTTAATTTACTGTTAATGATGTCCTATGGATATCTAAATGTCTACCAATTCAGTCATTCAATTTACAGTGAATTCAACAGTTTCCTGGTAATTGAGAAACAAATTATTATTGTAATCCTTTTCAGACTGTATTTTAGGCTAGTGTGCTAGTGTGTCATTTTAAACCGAAATCAAATCTTCTCTAATGGGTATACAACAACACATTTTAAGAATTAACATTTTGATCACAATACAATACTTGCGATCAAAAGTTTACAATGTTAATTCTTATGAAATACCAAATATACAAATGAACTTTCATGTTAGCAGGGAGTGGAGATGATGACACTGTATCCTATGACCGGGGTAATAATATCATTGTTAAGCGCTTAGAGATGATTATCAATCATATAAGCCGCTATATAAATCGAGTATATTATTATTATTATTATTTAACAAAACATTTTCTTTACAGTTCTCCATGGTGGATATTGACGAGCCCATGTTCCAGCCCTTTCCGTCCGATATCACCTTCCAGCAGTTTGAGCCTCACATCATCTATGAACTGCCCCTTCTTCTCAGAAATAATGACAAGGTAACGTTTTTCTTCTCTTTTTCACAAAGTATGACATTGTCATCTGAATATAACTTTTTATCCATTGACTCTGGATGTAGAGAAACTGAACATGAATATGACATTATAAATTTTAATTATAACCACAATCTTTTACACATTATGATTTACACAGGTCTGAAATATATTTTCATATCATGTATATTTTTTATCTTTGCAGCATCATACACAATTTCTTGAAACAAGGTATTTTGAGGATTAGCAACCACCCTTTCAGATTAAAACAAAAAGTCCACGGAAGCGAAAAGATCAGGAAATATGGAATCATATAATTATCCAAAGTTGTCTTAATTAACCCGTTCATGACTGATTATATTTGCTATAAAATGTATTCTCCATAGACCCAAGACGGAGTGTTTTCAGAACCAGTGCTGAATGGGTTAAATGGGATACCTGATCAGAAATCAGATGTTGTTTATGTGAAATCTGTTTTAAACATCTGATCTTTTAGGGGAATAACTTAATTGTATTTCATTCAAACTTTCTTCAACAAAGGTTTCAAGATTGGTGAAAGTATACCAGGCGGACTCGCCGTACTTCAATATCATCAGTCCTGCTGATGTCACCACCAAGGTAGCCCCAGGAATGGCCACCATCTTCAGGATACAGTTCACACCATCTGAGAAACGTGTAAGTTCCAACTTTCTTCAATCTTGAAATCTTTTTTAATCGATTGGATTGTCCTCGGTGGACTAACTAGCTAGAACAAAACATATTTGAAGCTTTTTTGGTTCTTATGACAGCTCTATGTAATTTGAGAAACCAGTAAATGCAAACTTTCTTAAATCTTGAAATCATTTTTAAAGCTATCCATAGTGTCCACACTTTAGGTGGATTGTCCTTAGTAGACTAGAATGAGTATATTTGCAGCTTTATAGTTCTTAGACAGAGGTAATAAAAGGGATATAAGATTTTGAAAAAAATGCTGAGAGAGATAGATACAGGAGTAGATAGAACTGTAATTGAATAGCACATTTCAATAAAACTAGTTCTTTGATGAGGGGAAATAGCAATATAAAAAGAATGATAAGAATCTAAATATCCCATTTAGTCTGCTCATATTATCCTCGAGTGATTATTCTCATCAGATTTTATGTTAAGGAATGAAATCTTTGAAACACCTTTCTTTTAAAGGACAATGAAATCCTGACAAATTTTTGTGTGCACTATAAGACACTGAATAGTATGAATTTGAGCATAATCAGTCAAGAAATAAGAAAACTATGGCTCTTTGAAAATATCCATTTATTTCTATGAGTGACTCAAATTGGCAACGCACTCTGGCAAAGTTGTGGACTACAGCTCCCATTGGTTTTGTACACAAAATTTCAATTTTGTTACCATTTTCTCAAAATATATATGTATCCTTCGTTTGAGTTCAACATATTTTTTGTAGAATACGTTTAAACACAACATATCGTGAGTTTGGGGAATGGAAAAGTGTGACTATGAAGAAAACTGTAAAAATGGGAAAAATTTGTGTACAAAACATATGGGGAGTAGTCAATAAACTTATCAGAGTTCGTTGCCAATTTTAATTCCCCGTAGGAATAAATGGGCATCTTCAAAGAGCCATAGTTTTCTTGTTTATGGCCCGATTATGCTCTAACTTTCAGAGATTATTCCTCCTAATCTCTTCAAGTCTATGAAAGCAACAGTTTGCTTGGGTTTCAATGCCCTTTAATAATTCATTTTGATCATTATAACATTTAGTTAGCTGATGATTCTTGTGACAAGTAAGGAAACATTTGTTGGATGCACATAAGGACCATTTGAAGTCTTATCATATCAAAGAATATATAAGTTGACAATTCTCAATACTTGGAATTATTTTATAAATACAGGACTACGTCCATGAGCTGATCTGCATGACGGAGCGAGAGAAGTTTGTTGTGCCGGTCCGAGCCATCGGTGCTCGAGCCATGCTGGACTTTCCCGACGAGGTCAACTTCTCCATGTGTTCGGTCAAGTACCCATCTACCAAGACACTGCTGGTCAGGAACATTGGCAACAAGGAGGCACACTTTGCCCTCTATGCGGCAAAGTAAGTTTTTATTTAATTTTTTTTTTATATCATCGCTTATATAATTCCAGCCCTTTAAACCATGTCCTAGCTTCGTAAATTTTTTATTTTGAACTAAGTTTATTGCTGTTGATAGGTTCTTTTGAATTTTCAGTTCATTTTTAAGAGTCAAGAACTGTCAGATAGTCATCTTTATAGCTTAGACGATATTTTTGTTGTAATTACTTGAATTTGTTTAATAACACCTAGGACTCCCGAGATGAAGAAAATTGGTCTTCTCTGTTTAAATTTGATATTGAGTTTGCGTTTGCATTGTGTAAATGTTAACTCACTGAATGTATGTTGATATGTCGTCCAAAATGTTCCTAGCTATATGTTGCTTTCATTTTAAAGGGATCTGTACAAATCCACAACAAATGTTCTGGGCTATTTGATGCTTTTATTTGAATAATAATTCTCTATTTCACTCCATTTTCTGTCGCAGACCCTTCTCAGTGTCCCCAGAGAATGGAAGCCTGGCGGTCAATGAGAGCCTTCAAGTGGAGCTGACCTTCCAACCCATGACCATTGGAGACCACAACGATGACCTCGTCATCAACTATGACACAGGTAAATATCCAGGGCATGTTTTGCCTAGACATCATCCTGTCTACAACACACAACACATGAGTATGCCCCAATTGAGCTGTTTTGCCAATGTTGAAAAATGAGCTGAAAATAAGTTGAATAATTGGACATATACAACAACAACAACAACAACAACAACAACAACTGAAACAGTTTTATGAAACGTGGCCCTGATTTTGCTAAAAATGTGAAAGTTTTGCCTGATTATGACTTTATTTATTTTATTTTTATTTTTATTATTATTATTATTTTTTGTTTTGCTATTAGTGGTATTTTTAACACTCTAAGGGAGGCTGCAACCTCCTAGCCACCTCCGTGTACGCATATGTAGGTACATTATTGGTCCATTCCATGAAATGAGGATGCAACTTTAGAAGAACCGAATCAATAATTTCAGTTTTTAGAAAGTTAACTATTTAAAGGAGTACAAATTTCTCATTTTGCATATGTGATTATTCTAGTTATTAAGTACACGAATGTGAACAGCATTTGGTACAGTATTTAGAATGTGAAATATTTAAAAACTTCTTCTTATACAATTTCTCTCTGAATAGGCGAAGACATCAATGTGAATCTGTACGGTGGGGCGTACGATGCCAACGTGAGACTGGACAAGAACTCGCTGCGCATAGAGAACACGTACATCTCGATGGCGAACCAGCGCACGGTGACCATCTCCAACCGCAGCGACGTCATCGTCCACTACAAATGGAAGCAGTTTGCCACCGCAGAGGAGGAGCAGCAACAGCGAGAAGGGTATGTTTGTAGAAGTAAAATTTTAAAAAATACATAGACTCAGGGCAATTTTATAGCCCCCAAAATACCAAAAGGAGCCCCCAAAGTAATAAAAATAGCCTCTGTAAATATTCATAGTTTAAGAGTTTTTCTCTTGTACCTTGTTGTTTGGCTTATATGGTTACATAAGAATGAAATAGTCACTTTATTTGAAGAGGTAAACAACATTCTTTTTCCACGAAGGTTCACACATTCAGAAGAATCTTACAATGATATTTGTATATATATGATCAAAGTCTCAAATATCACTTCTGGAAAATGTTATGAAGTTAATGGCTCACTTTGATATGATATTGTAAATTTTGATTTTACTAATAGATTCTTTGGCCACATCGAGTCGGAAGAGCAGGGTGAACATGATGCGTTCCTGCAGGAATGTATTATGGATCCTACTCTCAGGGATCGGATGGCCATCCTCACTCGCACCTTCCAGAACAGACGCACCGTGAGTAATAGTAGTGATAATAATAAGAATATAGCATTTATAGAGCCCCGTGTATCTACATGTAGGTACCCTATTCAGAGGTGCGTTGTTATTATCCTTGATCATCAGGTACACTTAAAACCTGTACAATTGTCTTGTGCACCATCTCAACTCACTGGGGAGCATACTAGCCTGATCTGCCTTACAGGCTCATTAACACAGACCAAGTACCCATTTATACTTCTGGGTAGAGAGCAGCAATGTGGATTAAATGTCTTGCTAAATGACATCTGTGGCATCATCCATTGGTTTTTAACTTGGTTCCTATAATTAGAAGTCAAGCGCTTATCGTGAGCTGATCGTGCAAGAGAGTAGTAGTAGAAATGATAGATCTATAGATGGAAGTAGTAGACATTGTAGTAATGTCAGTAATGATAAAATTAGATAGAGAGAATGAGAAGAATGAGAAACAGATTTTGATTTTGATTTTAAGTTTTGTTTCTGTGACTTTTCAGATTGTGGAGGGAGATGAGCTCTTCTTCTCCGACGAGGCCTTCACCATCATGCCCACAGAGGGCGAAATCTGGCCCAACTCGACTGCCGAGATCAACGTCATCTTCAAACCGGCCCACGCCAAGTCGTACAACCAGGTAGCTTACTGCGACATCACAGGTCGTGAGACGAGGCTACCGCTGAGACTGAAGGGGGACGCCATCGGACCCCAGGTCTCCTTCTCCTACGACACCATCAACATGGGACACATCTTCATCAACTCCAAGCACTCCTATGAGGTATAATGCTCTCTTAACATGTTCCCTTCGAGATTCTAAAATCCCCATAGACTTTGTACATAGCCCACCAGGTTCCTGTAAGGAAAGGGCTAATTATTTCCTTTTGAGCCACCAAACGCGAAACGTTTGTTTAACTGTTTAAACATATCCTATACTTCTACTATATACAACTTATGAATATACGCTGTTGAGCACTATACAGTCATTACAATGTACAAAGCCATACAGTCTAACCTGTGTTACGTGTTAAGAAAAGTGGCCACTGTAGACAGGTGGCCTCTAGAGACAGGTTCAATAACATTGTTTTTCTCTGCATGGGATCACTTTAGATGGCAAGAAAGAGGTTTGATAAAAGGATTAACTTGAATTTATGTATTTTCCATCATAACAGTGATTGGGTCAGAGAGGAGAAAGAATCGGTTGTTTATCCTTATAATTTCTTGTATTTTCACAGGTTGTGCTCAGTAACCGTGGTGACATTGATGCATCCTTCCGCCTCCTGCCTATGCATTCCACCTTTGGCCCCTACTTCAGCTTTGCCCCGAGCTCCGGGGTGATTGAACCCGGAGGCTTCCAGGCCATTGAGGTTCGGTTCTCGTCTCCGATCCTCGGCGACTTCAGCGAGGATTTCTCCTGGGAGATTGACGGTTTGCCGTACGAGCACAAGCTCAACTTCAGGGGGTGCGTCATCGGGCCCACATTCCACTTTGACGTGCCCCGGCTCAAGTTTAGCACCATCTCCTATGGTAAGCTAACTGTGGTATAGGATCTGTCAAATTGATTGAATAACAGTTTATGCAAGTACAGTAGATGTTGGTAAAATGTGAATTATTAAGATTCTTTGAGTATCACCCAAAATACTATCTTGACTTGTACCAGGGCATAAAGGATAAGATGATGAAAAGAAAATTATCTATAAAGAACATTCTGAATGAAAGCATGGATCCACTATGAAAGACAGATCAGTCATTTGTCACTTTGATATCATTCTGAGTGATGTATAAACATCCATCTGCCAAACATGGTCATCGGACTCCAAAAGTTGAGGGCTTCACAGTTGCTTATGAGATGGGTTTTGGGGCCTGCTTTAAAGCCCAATTGAGTGTTTAATTATATTGGTCTCTGATAAATTGTTACCAATTTAAAACCTGTATTTCTCACTTATATAGGCTTTAAGAGTGCCCTGGTGAATACAGGTCCGATTCCCATGACTTTCAGCCTTATAATCCATTTATAATTTGTGCACATTAGAATGTTATCACTCTGTTGGTATTTGATAACTACTCTGAACTCTGTATTTCTCTCTAACATAGGCTTCAAGAGTACCCAGGTAGCAACCCTGGTCAACACGGCTCTGGTTCCCATGACGTTCAGCCTGCGCGTGCCCGGGGATGGGGACGGGGAGGTCGTGTCAGCAGAGAGTGGAGAAGTCACCCTGGGGAGGTCAAACTTAACCATCCCGGCTAGAGAATTCCAGATCATACCATCATCGGGAACCATTGATGCACAGAGCGAGGTCAAGATAAAGGTGAGTAGATTTGGTCTGATTTGATTTGATTCCTTGAGCTGGAGAAAGAGAGATGGCTCATATGCAAAAAAAAGCTCTTTATTGTGATATCTCAAGAATTGGTTGACAGATTGCCATCAAACTTTGTACATGAATGTATAATGAGGAGCCGATGAACTGATTATATTTTGAGGGTCAAAGGTCAAAGTTAACTATGCGCACTGGTGGAGGCATCCATTTCGACTGCGCGCAGTTGAAGATCCATCTAGTTTTTAAATTTGTTTATTCTGTATCAATTTAAATTTTACCAGTTTGTTATTTACTTGATATTATTTTGTTCAAACTGGAAATATAAGCATGTACTCCGGTCTATTATGATGTATTTTCTGATGCATGCAAATTCCTGGAATCTGTAACTCTGGTGACAAAATAATACCCAAAATTGTTTGTATGATCACAAATATTGCAAGTGTTTTGTTCCTTCATTGTGCTAATTTTGATTTACAAAAATCCCTTCATGCATGTCTAGGTTGAACTGACGTCCAACTCCCTGAAGAAGTACGACCTGGCTCTGGTGGTGGACATTGATGGTGTCGGTCAGGAGCTCTTGTCACTACCCATCTCGGCCAGGTAAGCATATACTTTCATCTATAACTCCTTGAGTGTCAAGGTCAAATTTTTGCACCACACAATACACACCCATGCCATAGAGCTGTAAAATCCCTGGTACTCAAAGTGATAATTGAGATTGCCTGATTTTTATTTGTTCTTATTTTATTTTGTTTGACTTGATTTCTACAATTCATTTAACAAATTATAATAAAGATACAACCTGTAAATACAAAACAAAATAAAATCACAGACTATCATAAATATAACTTGAAGACACAAACAGATAACAAAAGTGTAAACTTTGTATATTGGACAAATAAAATACATTTTCCCCCAGCACTTGATTGAATGAATCCATTCTTTCTCCTACATTTTGGGATAGGTTATGTAACATGTTATCCCTGTTCTCTTCAATCTACAGGTGCGTAGTGCCCTCCATCTCCGTGGTAACGCCCATTCTAGACTACACAAGGTGCTTTCTCAACCACCCCTATGAGCTCAGCGCCAGACTGTGCAACGACTCGGAGCTGCCCGCCAAATATGACCTAGTCCCACAGGTAAGTTTTGGTGCAGCCTAAATGCAATGCTATAGATATAAACTTTGTTGCCCTGTGGCCCAGTTGGGCAAGTAAAAACAAGATTCTTCACATTCTAGTGGCCCAAAATTTGAACCTGGTGGCCCAAACAAAATAAAATACAAACAATTATGTTATATTTGTTTTCCAATTAGGTTGAGTAGATTTTTATGGCCAGAAACTATTTTTTAGTGGCCCTGGGCCAAATTTTCAGCACTGCTAAAAGGCTTCCATATTTATTTTCTATTTGCTTCATCCATGATGTGTTTATCATCCATTTGTCAACCATCCCTATGAGCTGAACACGTCTTTGAGGCCTATTTTCTAGATTGATCAAGACTCATAAAAAGACCCCTATAATCAATGTCAAAATTAGTCTTATTGTGTCTTACTGTGATTCTATTAATGATTTTCTAGGTTGCTGATGATGATTTGTCCCTCCTGTTCAACATGTTTGATTTTGTCTTGTCCTATTTTTTAGATTGTTGACGATGAAACGCCCCTCCTGTTCAACAGCCCCAAGCCCACTGGGATCCTGCCCCCTCACACCACCCTGAGGGTGCCCCTGGTCATCACCCCTCAGGCCCTAGAGGATCTGGAGTCTTACTCAGATTTGAATTTTAAAAAGTAATATGTTTCATTTTGTCCTGTCCTATTTTCAGATTGCTGACGATGAAACACCCCTCCTGTTCAACAGCCCCAAGCCCACGGGCATCCTGCCCCCTCACACCACCCTGAGGGTGCCCCTGGTCATCATCCCTCAGGATCTGGAGGAACTGGAGACCTACGCAGAGTTCAGCATCTTTGGCAGCATGGAACCTCCCCTGGTAAGATTTCTTATAAAATTGTATCTACATTATATATTGACAAAACCTGGGCCCTGTTTTATCAAACTTTTGCAATCATTGAAGTGTCTAATTATTACTACCATGGCAACACCTAAAATACCTAATGGTGGTTGGCTGTTGCCATAGTAGTTACGATAATTGGGCATGCACTGACAACAATTGGAAAAGTTTTCTGTAACGGGGCCCAGGTCAAAAGAATTTGAACTGATTAGATTGATGGCGTAAAATAATTTCCATGGCCCCGTTGCAGAAAGAGATACAATCGATTGTAAGTTACAATTGATTGTCCAACAATATAGAAACTATATAGGAATTGATGTTTTTGTAACTTGTCTTGAACATGTAAACCTCTACTTCTCCCATGCCCCCGTGAGCTGCCATTTTTGAGAAATAAAAAAATCATTGTCATTATTGTCATTGTCATTGTCATTGTCATTGTCATTGTCCAGCTTTGAATGAGAAATGTTTATACATATTTAATCGTGGTCCTCTTATTTTCCTCCATATACAGCAAGTCACCCTGAAGTGCATTGGGGAGGGGCCGGTGGTCCACGTGACCCCTGTGGATATCAACTGGGGGCAGACCCAGGTGCTGACTGATATCTCTAGGGTGGTCACCCTGTCCAACGAGTCCCTCATCCCTGCACCCTTCTCATGCAAGATGGTGAGTGCAATTCTCTGACTTTTGTCTGCAGAAAGAAATTGATATTGTAGTAGAGTCAAGTAATTGTTATTCCTTACTCAATTTTTTCTGTATTTGTTTTTGACTATTTGTATTGTAAATGAGTTTTAAAACAATGTAAACACTGTGTAATTCAGCCTTTGGCTGCCAGGCATTTGTTTGAATAAACTCTTTTGAATCTGAATCTTTGGTTACCGAAATCAATTAGTGTTGGATAATAAGAACATGCTTCCCTTTATTTCCCCAAATTACATCTTTAAAATAAGAAATTAATAGATGTGCATATAAATCTTAAAAGGAGGGATCTTTGTTCCAAATCAGCCTTATAGTGATTTAAAAGTCTTATGTGCTTTCAGACTTTTGTCCCCTCTGAAATGTGGTTTTGTCCAACAATATATAAATCTTGCTTATGCGTTTGTTATTTTTCCACCAGGTGCGGCCCAATACTCTGTGGAAAGTGGAGCCCAGCGAGGGGGTAATCCCTCCCGAAGACACCATGGATGTCAAGCTCACTGTCAACCTAGATGACTGCATCAGGTATGCATTAAACCATATCGTATAATTGTAACAGAATTTACGATGCATGATGGAGCAAGTCCTGATATACCTGTAACTGTTCTTCAGTTTTGTCAGATGTTAAATCGTCAAAGAGGACAAGCCTGTTGTACTTAAGATAATGGTATGCAGAGACAATTTTGCTTTTTACGACAGGATCAGGACATAATTATCATAGTCTTCCAAGGACAGTACAGGTCCACACCTAAAGCAAAGTTCCATCATTACCTGCTATTAAAATATAAATCATCTTCATGTTTATTTTCAGTGTACTTCTGTATGTGAAAAATCTGCTAGACCAATAACCCAACTATTTTTGTTTCTTTTGACGATAAAAGGTTCTGAGACAAGTTGGCCATAGACATCAAGGACAGTGAGACCAGGACGGTCAAGGTCCAGTCCTATGGCCTTGGAAACACTTCTCCTGTCAAATACTAAATCATAATTTATTATTCATGAAGCTACTAGAATACAAACAACTTCGTTTACTAATCTTGTAGTCCTTAATTCACTTATTTTGTTCTTTGATGTTACAGGTTTCAGGACAAGCTGGCCATAGACTTCAAGGACAGTGAGACCAGGACGGTCAAGGTCCAGGTCTATGGCCTAGGAAACACGATCTCCTGTCAAATGCTAAATCATATATTACTCACAAAGCGACTAGAATACTGACAACTTCTTTTACTAATCTTGTAGTCCTTAATTCACTTTTTTGTTCTTTGATGATGCAGGTTCCAAGACAAGTTGGCCATAGACTTCAAGGACAGTGAGATTAGGACCGTCAAGGTCCAGTCCTATGGCCTAGGAAACACTGTCTCCTGTCAAATGCTATATCATCATCTATTATTCATGAAGCTACTAGAATACTGACAACTTCTTTTACTAATCTTGTAGTCCATAATTCACTTATTTTGTTCTTTGATGTTGCAGGTTCCAGGACAAGCTGGCTATAGACTTCAAGGACAGCGAGACCAGGACAGTCAAGGTCCAGGCCTATGGACACGGGACCACCATAGTCTCTGATCCACCCATGATACCAACCATTGAATTAGGCCACCACTTCAGGTAAGGTTTTGAGGAAAGCGAAAACAAATGTTGCTATTTCCCAGTGGAAAACTAGATTTTGATAAGATAGAACATGACTATTTTTTTTGGGGGGGGGGGGGGGGGGGTAGCAGTATCTATTAACATTTTATAATTTAGAAGTCTTGGTATTTTACATTGGAATTAGTGATTTGATGCAAATTTTGTAAGGGCCATTTCCTTACAAGCCCCGCTTTTGTAATGGTCCAAACCATAAGACATTATATCCTTTATTTTTAACCCTTTAGCCCTCAAACCGCCCGTACCCGCCTTTCAGCTTACTCCTCAAACCGCCCGTACCCGCCCGTCCGTTTTTCCTGCACTCTAGTATCCCTTATATGCATATTACGGGGCTGCAATTGTGCGTGTGGTATCAATGGGTTTCTACACTAAACATTTGTAATATAAAGTGTATGCCTCTCGTGAACCATCTTCATGCAAATTCCATTCAAACACAGCGATGCATAGCACCGGGCGAACACAGATGCGCTAGTCGATCTTGCCTGTAGACAAGACATTGACAATATGAAGACGCGAAACGCCAACATTCTCTGCGGAAAAAGGCTCGATAATTATTGTTTGACGATGATTTTCACCAAATCCTGGGCATCTAACAGAGTGATATCAACGCCGATTCCGATTATTCAGATATAAGTATCTGTTTTAGCTATTTTGTATGAGTTTTATCGTCAAATTTATCATAGCTTTCAATTACTTGCGCGAAAAATGCTATGTGGGACTGGGACAGTGATTACATTCTTCTAAATCCGAGTGAGTACTGACTACTAGCTGGCTTGTGTATATTTTCAACAATTGATTTTGATATATGTTATGCGCCATCTTATAATCTCCAAAATATTTATAACTTGTAATTGACAAAACTCAACTTGTAAAGAGTTATTTCATTTTGTTTGGATCAATGTCTAAAATACATCATTTTGTCACGGAGCTCTGAGGAGTAAGCTGGTATGTTTCACACGGCCTCTGAGTGCTAAAGGGTTAAACTGTCATTTGTATTGTTATTTTGTGGTTGATCAATAAATCAAATAAAATATGTACAAACGTCATAAATATCTACATTTTCCCATCAATCTTTCTTGAGCAGTAGTAAGCCGATCAACAGGACGTACACCCTGACCAATAAAGGACGACGGCACCAGCAGCTGTTCTGGACCACAGAGGGCTTTGCTCCGATCAAGATCAAGGGCAGGGAGCCGGAATACAACCCACTGGATGTCAAGTACCAGGTAGGATATTCAAATCTATTAACCCGCGTTCCCTTTGAGATTCTGAAATTCCCATAGACAGACCCAGTAGGAGGTTAAAGCTTTTATGTGAATTATCTTCTCAATGCCCATGAGCAACTTGGAAGAATACTCCCTAGGGAGTGGAGATGGTGCACACAATATGTTGGCTGGCATCGCATCCCAATGAGGAGGGTAATAATAGTGTTAAGCGTTAAGCGTTTGATAAAAAACAATATTAAATGTAAATTAAATATTAATTTTAAGCGATTTTATGTATTATTTTACAAATATGGTCATACAAAACATTTTCAATTTATTATATGTTAATTGTTGTCACAAATTAGAAGCCAATCAAGAAAGCAGAGCTTGTAAAATGAACGGTTCTTAGAAACTTAATTACATTAAACAAATGTTTTTATAATACATTCCTGATACTGATCGATACACAGTCACAGGCTACTCACATCTCGTCAAGCCGATCTCAGGTGATGATATTCATTTGCTTAAATGTTAAAGCTAAGTACATGTATTGATGATTAGGTGCAATTAGATAGCATTTATTCTTGTAATTCTTGTGAAACTTTAAAATGTGGTTTCATGAATATTTTGATGTTGTATGTATGCTAGGTTTGTATGCTATTGTTGTTGTACAATGTTTAATTCTAAATGTAAAAGAAAATAAGTTAAAATTTAAATGTGTATGCAATTGTTGTTGTGCAATGTTTAATTCTAAATGTAAAAGAAAATAAGTAAACATTTTAATTTGTTCCATTTGCCTTTTCTTTGTAAACTTTTAACTTTTCAACTTATGTCATTATGTTTTAAAATAGTTTAGAAGTACTTTGTATAGCTGCATACTCCATTATCTATCAGTTATATCTTCATTTCTCATTGGAACCTCCAATGTTGTTGTATGTACATGTAGTTTATTTCAAGTTTGCCAGTCAATATGTTATTCTTCTGTATGTGTCTGTACTGTTTTTAAATATTTTTTTTTATAGTGTATGTCATGTTTCATTTTATGATGTCATATCTAATGTGTTATGTTTTCCCTTCTTCCATGTAGTTATTTTGTTCAGCAGGGCTAAAAATGTATTATGTTTGTAAATGGATTATTCCTAATTTCCATTTGTGATGCAAAATAGTGATGAACTATCAACCAATCCCTTCAATGTGACTATTTCTGAACATGATGATCAGTTAAAAGTTTGTTTATTTCAAGAAGATATTGTAAATTCTACTATTTCAAATGCAAATTTTTAAAATGTTTATTTGATTCAAATGATTTAGCTAATCACTTAATATGATACAAATAATCCTATAAATTATGTTGATGATGTTCCGTATCCTAAACAGAAAATGCCGCCTCCTGCCCCACCCCCAAGACCAGTGTTCAACCTGACCCCGTCACGCTTTGAGCTGGAGGCAGGGGAGAGCATTGAACTACACATGGAAGGGGGAAGCTCAGAGTAAGTGCATATGTCTTATATAAACCCCTCAAAAAAAGTTCGGAAACTCAAGTTTCATCGATCATATCTCTCATATTTTTTAATAAGAATACTCAAAATCGGTGTCACAATAAAGCCTCATTATATACCTTTCAAATGATGCATTATGTGTAGTGATTATGCAATTGGGGCGATTGCAGTAGCCCAGAGAATAGGGGGAGGCAGGAAGTGAAATCTCGCAAAATGGTCCCAATGCATTCAATTTACGAGTGCAAGACTGTGTTGACCAGTTTTCTAAAGGTTAACATTCTATTGAATGCTGCCACCATTTCCATTCATCAAAATTGTTGAATTTGATACCATTTTAATGGAAATTATCTCTTCCTTATGATGGCATATTAATCGTAAGGATTATGCAAATGGGGTGTGTACAGCGAACCGGAATATGGAGATGGGTCGAGTGTGAAATCAGACAAAAAGATATGGAGTTGACAAAAAATCAGAGCGTTGCATTTTTTTCGAGCTTTTGGGAGGATTTTTTAGCATTTCAAATAAAATATTCATGATTTAAATTGATATCAACGGAAAGCCCAACAACTCTTCTGTATGAAAATGTGACATTTATAATGATTTTTGTAAAGGGCGGCTGCAGGGAGATGAATGTGGGGGAGCCTCAAAAGTGACCCATTTCAAAACGCTCTGATTTGGTGTCGGTGTAGAGGATGTAATGCGACTTGAATGAGTTGGCCATGAATGAGAGGAATTCAATTGAAAACGCATGAATAGTGCCTTGAAATCAGAGCGTTTCAAAATGGGTCACTTTTGAGGCTCCCTCCCATTCATCTCCCTGCAGCCGCCCTTTACAAAAATCATTATAAATTTCACATTTTCATACAGAAGAGTTCTTGGGCTTTCCGTTGATATCATATTTGATCATGAATATTTTATTTGAAATGCTAAAAAATCCTCCCAAAAGCTCGAAAAAAATGCAACGCTCTGATTTTTTGTCAACTCCATATCTTTTTGTCTGATTTCACACTCGACCCATCTCCATATTCCGGTTCGCTGCACACACTCCATTTGCATAATCATTACGATTAATATGCCATCGTAATGAAGAGATAATTTCCATTAAAATGGTATCCAATTCAACAATTTTGATGAATGGAAAGGGTGGCAGTATTCAATAGAATGTTAACCTTTAGAAAACTGATCAACACAGTCATGCACTCGAAAATTGAATGCGTTGGGGCCATTTTGCGAGATTTCACTTCCTGCCTCCCCCTATTCTCTGGGCTACTGCATTCGCCCCAATTGCATAATCACTACACATAATGCATCATTTGAAAGGTATATAATGAGTCTTTATTGTGACACCGATTTCGAGTATTCTTATTAAAAAATACGAGAGATATGATCGATCAAACTCGAGTTTCCGAACTTTTTTTGAGGGGCTTAGATAGATAGATAGATAGATAGATAAGCAGGGGAGAGCATTGAACTACACATGGAAGGGGGGAGCTCAGAGTAAGTGCATTTCCTTTGTCTTATATAGATAGATAGATAGATAGATAGATAAGCAGGGGAGAGCATTGAACTACACATGGAAGGGGGGAGCTCAGAGTAAGTGCATTTACTTTGTCTTATATAGATAGATAGATAGATAGATAGATAAGCAGGGGAGAGCATTGAACTACACATGGAAGGGGGAAGCTCTGAGTAAGTACATTTACTTTGTCTTAGATAGATAGATAGATAGATAGATAGATAGATAGATAGATAGATAAGCAGGGGACAGCATTGAACAACACATGGAAGGGGGAAGCTCAGACAGAGTAAGTGCATTTCCTTTGTCTGTTGATTTTGATTATTATATTTACATAGAATTAATGCAAAGAACACACCTGGTTCATTAATTAACTTTAAAAAAGCTTTCTAGCTTCATGTATCACTAGTTGCTTCTCATCATTATATCAGTTATCTTTTATAATTGAAGTTTTGTTTGCCTTTGTAGGCCCAAGGTAGTGAAGGAGAGGATGCTGTGCCATGCTATCATCGGTCGGACCAGCGGCAAGGAGAGAATCATGAAGACAGATGTCAGCATCACCTTCATCAGCCCTCTCCTGGAGTTCTCCTCTAAGCAGGTGTTCTTCAGAGTTGACAAGGTACATTAGTTAGATATCAGTCAAGGGGCGTAGCTGTTACAGAAAGAGATACACTCAATAAGGTTACAATAAATTGAAAGTCAGCAGATTTGCATGATTCAACCAATCAGATTTGCGCATTCAAAACACATGATCTGACTTACAATTAATTGTAACTTACAATCGATTGTATCTATTTCTGCAACGGGGCCAAGGTATAACATGGACTCTATCTTCATTTTCAAACAAAAATTATGAATATTTATAACTATTGGGGCCGGAGGAGAATGTTGAAGACAGATGTCAGCATCACCTTCATCAGCCCTCTCCTGGAGTTCTCCACAAAGCAGGTGTTCTTCAGGGTTGACAAGGTGAATTAGATTCTACTCAAAGTCTTTGCTTGATTTAGATATCAGTAAAGGGATTCTAAATATGTAAATTTTTGTGCTTACTCAGGACTCTTAAAAAAATGTTTTACTAGTATAAGGACTGATGTGAGTTTCATCTTTATTAAACCTCTCCTGGATTCTCAACTGAAACAAAGTGATATTCAGTGTTTTCAGAGTTGTCTGAAACTCTCTATGAAGGGTCTATACAGACAGCTTTAACTACTGTTTGACATTTTAGATCAGTATATAGACCTATATGGACCTATGTGGATGTGGTGTGGCAAGATTGGTAGAGCGCGCGCTTTCCGATCATGAGATCCCGAGTTCGAACCCTGCCCACAGCGTTTGTCCTTTAGCAAGACAATTCATCCACTATTGCTGCTCTCTACCCAGGTGTATAAATGGGGACCGGTAGGAGGTGAAAGCCTTTATGTGAAAGATCTTCTTGAGCCCACTGAGCGCTTGGAAGGAATACTCCCCAGAGAGTGGAGATGGTGCACACAATGTGTGCTGGTTTGCATTGTATCGTATGATCGGGGCAATAAAAAAAAAAGTAAAGCGCTTAGAAATGATTATCAATCGTGATAGGCGCTATATAAATAGTGGATATTATTATTATTATTATATACTTATATTCCGAAACCAACTATTTTGTATCTCTCTTCAGAACCCTGATGATGTGCTGACCAAGCAGTACAATGAATTGACCATGACCAATGTGTCCTCTCTGCCCCTCCACACCACGGTCAGTCTGGAGGAACCATTCAACCTCATCGAGGATGGACTTGAACCGCTGACCTACATGGTGAGTGCTTTCAGGATGTTTTCCACATTGTTTAACTCTATGAGTGCCAAATTGAATTGTAATATGATAAGATTATTTCCCCACTTGAACTAGGGAAATCGATTGTGTAAAAGATTTCTTGGATTCTATTTTGGAAAAAGCCTGTATTTTGTAATTTCTATGTTCAACTCTAAGCTTTAATGTAATTGTAGGATGTGTCACTGGAAATAAAAGAGGGCAAGACCTCAGCTGGGTGTAGGAGTGATAGGACTGAATATTTTTTTGAGAGCAATAATTTTGTGAGTATGATTTGTTTCCTTCTCACTTCAATGCCTTTATAAGATATTCTATAATCTATGAAGAACTCTTACAACTGTGTAACAGAGAAGCTGTTAACTGCTGCTTATTTCCTATTTGACTTCTGAAAGCACTTTATAGTTTTAATTCTTCAGAATGATGTTTTACAATGAGATGATAATGTTTTCTTCTTACATCAATTTTCTCCTAGGATGTTCCATTGGAGGTAGGAGAGAGTAAGACGATGTCCATTCAGTTTGACCCCGCCTACCAGAAAGACTCTCACACCCGCATTGCAGAGAAGCTACTCACTGTGACCTACAGAGAACATCCTCATATTGTAAGTCAATGATTTTTGTTATGTAATTAAATGTAAACTAGCTTTCTGTGCATGATCTAAAAGAATATGTATCAGCAGAGAAAAATAGCATATTGATTTCAGCAGTTGTTCTTTTGTTAACCCTTTAGCCCTCAAACCGCCCGTACCCGCCCGTCCGTTTTTCCCGCGCTCTAGTATCCCTTATATGCATATTACGGGGCTGCAATTGTGCATGTGGTATCAATGGGTTTCTACACTAAACATTTGTAATATAAATTGTATGCCTCTCGTGAACCATCTTCATGCAAATTCCATTCAAACACAGCGATGCATAGCACCGGGCGAACACAGATGCGCTAGTCGATCTTGCCTGTAGACAAGACATTGACAATATGAAGACGCGAAACGCCAACATTCTCTGCGGAAAAAGGCTCGATAATTATTTTCACCAAATCCTGGGCATTAAACAGAGTGATATCAACGCCGATTCCGATTATTCAGATATAAGTATCTGTTTTAGCTATTTTGTATGAGTTTTATCGTTAAATTTATCATAGCTTTCAATTACTTACGCGAAAAATGCTATGTGGGACTGGGACAGTGATTACACTCTTCTAAATCCGAGTGAGTATTTGTCTTTAGCAGCTGACTAGCTGGCTTGTGTATATTTTCAACAATTGATTTTGATATATGTTATGCGCCATCTTATAATCTCCAAAATATTTATAACTTGTAATTGACAAAACTCAACTTGTAAAGAGTTATTTCATTTTGTTTGGATCAATGTCTAAAATACATCATTTTGTCACGGAGCTCTGAGGAGTAAGCTGGTATGTTTCACACGGCCTCTGAGTGCTAAAGGATTAAATCATATATCACCTTTCATCTAAAAATGTCTATTGAAGAGGTAGCCACTTGCATGGTAAACTGTGGAAGGTAACGAGGTATTCACAATGAAACTGAGATTTCATGTTATGTCAACATCTCCAAGAATAGCCCAATGGCAGTCAAATTAATGTATAATGTCTCATTCCTAATGTCTTACTTAAATTATTTTGTTGTCTTTACAGGACTACGTCAGTCTTCGAGGCGAGGTCTTCTTTCCCAATCTGACCTTTGAGAAGATGGAGGTCAACTTTGGCTGTATTCTCAACGACACGGAGGTCACACGCTATGTCAACATCTCCAACAACAGCCCCATGGCCGTCAACTACCGCTGGTCCTTCCTCGAGCCCGTAACTCCCATTATGCTCTACCCGCTGCCCGTCCCTCCGCCGCTGCGGCTGGAGGAATTGGAACGTAAGTCTTTAACTTAGACTAGTGTTGCCAGAGCTTGAATGATATCAATGTGGGGTGTATTTCTAGGATGGCTTTCACTAGAATAAATATATCACCTGGTAGACCAAGCCAGGTAGATTGAGGAAGATGTGGGTAAAATTAATGAAAGAAAAGTACCGGTAGTTGATAGTGGAATTAGAGCATAAATCTACTACTTTCCAGAGCATGACTCAAACCAAGGTGGCGTGTATTTCTAGAAGGGATGTAGCTAGCTTTCAACTGGTAGACTAAGGTAGATTTAGGAAGATGTGGGTTTAGATGGTTGAAAGAAAGGTAGTTTGTAGAGGAATTAGAACACTTTAGACTAGTGTTGCCAGATCATGATACAAATCAATGTTGCATGTTTTTTTCTCGAATGGCTGTAGGTAGAACAATTGTTTTAGCTGGTAGACCGAGGTAGATTTAGGAAGATGTGGGTACAGATGGTTGAAAGGAATGTAGGTGTCAGTTCTGTTTGTTTTGTTGGAATTTATCCAAATAATTAACCCATTGCATGCCTTCATTTCTGTTAATCATTATTACTTTCTTGCATGTATGATTTGTCCTGGAAAAACTAACCTTTATCCATCATTTTGTTTCAGTTAAATAGTTATTCCTGTAGTTGTCTTGCTTCGTAAGTTTACCTGCTACTTTGACCAAAATATGCAAATTGCAAGATTAATTACAAAACATGAATTGATATAAAAAGCCTCTTATTTTCCTGAGCTGTATAAATTAAGTGCTTTATCTTTTAAATAAATATGTTAGTATATATGATTCTGTGTTCTTCATTAACTTCCTTTATTGTCCAAGTCTATGTAAAATCGTTGTAATTTGTTTAGCACAATATGTGATTTTAGCCTCTGTGATTTTAGCATATGACAAAGATACTAAAATGATCAAACATTTAGGTCCCAAATTCCATGTGGGTTATATTGCTTTACAGTTTGTTTTGTTTTGCCTGCACCTTCGTTTCTCAATATATTATATTTCAGTACTGCACTCACAGGTACACAGTCTTCCAGAAATAATTTTTCATTTGGCAATAAAACTGTTTTTCCCTGTATGCTTGTGTTTTTTTTTTTCTTGCACAAAAGTCATATATATGCATATAATAGAAAAAAAAACATTCCAGAAATGTAAAATTTACACTTCCCCAAATTATTATTGTAAAGCTATCAATTGTCTCAATGTCTCTTTTCATTTTGATTGCAAAATAATGGTTGGTCTGTCACAAAATTATGCAATGTCTTTATGGTGCACGTTCTTAACTTTCCACTTTATTTCTGTCTGTACAATGCAAGTCTCTGATGAATTTGACGATAGTGATGGTAAGAATATTATGGTGTGATTTTTAAAGCCCTGTTATGAAAGAATCATACAGCTGTAGTAATCCATGAGCTACAGTTAAAGTCAGAGGCTCAAAATATTGACAATGTAGATTTAGTATTCTTCCATTCATAACATATTCAATTTAGAATTTTCTAGTACAGTCTTATGCAACATATCTATACAAAATATACATTGTACTCTTATCACATTTTCAGTGCATATTAAAAAAAACAAGTCATATACTAGTATTAGATCCGTCTCATTTTTAAGGAAAGAATAGAATACTGAGTTACAAATTGTAAATTTTTAATTCAATTTTGTGTAAACAGCATAATTTGATTAGTCTTTATAAGGACACTTAAACTTCAGTATTATGTGAGGTGAAAGTGTTAACTGTCTCTTCACTTGAGTATATTTTTGCTTAATTTGTAAACAGTAACATGATAACAAATTTGCTGAAATGTTTGTTTTGTAAAATTATTAACTGTAATAATTCATTTGATACGACTTGCTGTAACCAAAATAGTTACTAAATCCATAGAATTAATAACACTAATGTAGTGATTATATTGTGAAAATGTAATTGTAGAAATCTATTCAATAACATTTGCGTTAATTAATTTGGATTCCAATGATAATTTTAGACCAGAAATGTTTAAAGCGAGGATGTCTTTTTACTTCAAATAATCCATTCAGTTTAATTATTCTAATTATCCAATTCCAGATTATTATCAATTTCAAAATATAGAATTAGAAAGATTCAGAGAAAATGTATTGCTTTACAATTTTTATCTCTTACATGTAGATACTCAAATTAGTAACACTCATATACTGTTATCATATTATAAAGATTATATGCATAAATCTTTTTTAGCGTTAATTTTCACTATCTTATATGATTGTTATTCACATTTCCTGATATTTATTATATTCTGCACTGACTGCACATTAGTATTCCTTACAAGCACTTTAACCATTTATTTTTGTTTTGATTGAAATATAACCTTTCTCTACTATTCATCATTATAGAAAATCAGTAAATATACTAATGTACACAATCATGTGTGTATCATAAACATTAGTTTGACATCATGAATAATTTATTTTTGTATGTTTGGCTTTGTGAATATTTGCAACTGGTATTTGTAATGCTTTGTAATTCCACAATCCTTGGCATTTGAGCAAAAACATTCTTGCTTTTTATCTAACTGTTGTGAAGCTAGACTGAGACAATATCCTCTACTGCTCTCAGCAGGTTGACTTTTCTTTCCTAAAGTGTATTTTAGGCATTTAAGAATTTAAAGTCTATCAAGTAATCTGAGCCTGATAAGTATCAGAGCTATTGAGTGATTTTCTTTAAAAATATATAAACAAAGACATTGTGTCACTATAGAGTATATCTCCCTTTCGCGAATTGTTTTTTCCTTTATATTCTCCCTTCAGATAATAATGAATGAACAAATATTAAGAATACCGACAACGATATACCAATACTAAAAAACACGATAATGATAACACTAGTGAATTTAAAGCTAATAAAAACGTTTTGCCTTTTGTTCCCTAACCAGCTGAGACTCATGTTGCCTTTGAGGAGCCTGACTCCGAGACGGAGCAGCCCCAGGGAGAGGGGGAACCAACTGAACGAGATGGGGAAGGGGGCGGAGCAGAGAGTGGCGAGGAGAAGATGGATGAAATGAAGGTAAGAAACAATAAAAACTATTTCAATCATCAGGAAACTACATGACCAAAAATATATAACATAAATAAATGATAAAACAGTTGTACAAGCTTTCTAGGTCAGTCTGTAGCGTACCAGTCTAGTAATCCAGAGGTCTCGGGTTCATATCTTGGGGAAGCCTTATTTTCTTTGCACAATTTCATTTATTTTCATTTATATTAACAAATAAAACTGACATAGACTGGCAACATTATAAACCAGCTTTATATATTCAAATAAATCTGAATCTATAGAAAAAGGGATATAAATGCAGATTAATGACACATGTTGAAAATAGTTTGCCTTCTACCACAGGTGATAATTGTGCATATTTGTTGACAGATTTAATAATTACATAGATTAAAAGCAAAGGGATAATTAAAAAAATCATTTATAAAAAAGGCCACTAAAATATTGACATTTAAAAAAATTATCATAAACTGCAGGATGCTGATGACATAGCCCTTCCACCGACCGATAACATTATGGACGGTCTCGAAATCCATATCTCCTCGCCTAAACCACATCCCCTGGACGAATCAGGCAGTGACAAGGCTACGCTCAAGTCATCAAGCCGCGTGGCGGATGACAAGGATGGCGGCGTGTCGGAGAAGGAACGCAGGAAGGACGCTAAGAAGGCAACGCAGGACAAGGAGAAAGATAAGAAGAGGAGTCCGCGCAAGTCGACTGCCAAGAGTGGTGGTAGCAAGAACCACAGCAAGGCTAGCATGAAGTCTGGCGGCAGTGAGGATAAGAAGCAGGATGATGAGGTGGCTACTGTGGATCAGGTAATATGATTTGATTTAAATTAATATGATTTGATTTGATATTTGTCAATATAAATGGAACTGAGTAGAATGGGGGTAGGGAGAACCACAGCAAGACCAGCATGAAGTCTGGCGGCAGTGAAGATAAGAAGCAGGATGATGAGGTGGCTACAGTCGATCAGGTAATTAAAATTGATTTGTTTTGATTTAATATGATGTGATATTTTTAAAGATATAAATGACGTATGAAGAACCAGCAGTGAGAATTAGGAGCATGGTAATGAGGTGGCTACTGTAGATCAATATAATTTGATTTGAACTAATTTGATTTGATATTTGACAAGATAAAATGTAATGTGGCTCACAAATAAATGGGGAAGAAGAATCAGACCACCCCATGGACCTAAAATTTACCCCCTTTCCTCCAAATCTACAATGTAGCTTCCAAGTGACTGTGCCCCCCCCCCCCCCCCCACACCCCGTTCAGGAGGATATGGTGGAAGAGGGGCGAGCCCTGACCCCTCAAATTGTTCAGACCCGGCACTGCCACCATTTAAACAAGCTTCAGATGTACCCAAAGTTCATTCCGTTCTTACCCCATTTACCAAAACTTTACCCCCTTCCTTCCCCCCATATCTAGCTTCCAAGTGACCGTGACCCCCCTGTTCAGGAGGATTTGGTGGAAGAGGGGCGAGTTCCGACACCCATGGCCATCCTGAGGCCCGGCACTGCTGCCCGCCAGAGACTCAACAAGCTCCAGTACATCCAGTCCATCACAGAGCCTACTGCTGTTGGCATTGAAGAGGTATAATAGCTATTTAATATGATTTAATTTAATTTATGAATAATTATTTTAAAAAAATTTATAGTAATTATGAGGGGGAAAAAGGATAAGAAGGTGGATGATAATGGTGATGATGATGATAAGTACCTAGTATATTTGACCCTTTGCATTACTTACATCTGTCAGCAGTGAAGTGGCACATTAGCTATCAATTATTGTACAAATAATATTAATAATTAATTATATGACATGTATAAAAAAAGAAGTAATTGTTTTGATGATGGACTTGATGGTGATAATGATGATGATGATGATGATGATAATTATTTAATTTATAGATATAATAATTACAATATGAATGAACAAATCATAAGAATAACAACATTAATACCAATAACAATATTGAACAAACAATGATACTGATAATACTACCTCTTGTCAATTTCCTCTTTGTTTGAATTCAATAATAATATTCTAATTACATTTACAACAACTACTTATTATCACAAATCCAGGTGTTTGACATCTTACCTCTGTACGGAACCCTGCTTCCCGGAGAATCCGACACTGTGACATTCACCTTCTACGGCCATGCTGAGATTGGCTGTGATGCCAGGGCATTGTGCCATGTGGAAGGCGGACCATGCTATGAACTGGAACTCAAGGGAGAGGCATCTGTCGTCCAGTATGAGTTTGACCTCAAGAACATTGACTACGGAAAACAGGTAAGAGCATCATTGCCTGCTATATGATATGTGACCATGAATCAATTGATAGTTTAGGAAAGAAATTATGCAAGATTGAGATTGGCTGTGATGCCAGGGCACAGTGCCATGTAGAAAGCGGACCATGCTATGAGCTGGAACTCAAAGGAGAGGCGTCTGTCGTCCAGTATGAGTTTGACGTCAAGAACATTGACTAGGGCAAACAGGTGAGGCCCTCATTACCCACTATTCTTACACAGGTGTATGACATAATGCAGAGCTGCCAAGTCTCCCTGATTCTGCAGGTGGCTCCCTAAAAGTGCACATCTTTCCTTTGCTGATTGAATAAAATTGATAATCTCCCTGATTATAAAAGTACAGATTTTTCCTTTGCATCAAATTACACAAAATCAAATACCCCTGTTTCCCTTGAAATATCCAGGTGTATGACCAATTGTGCATGACAGCTAGACATAACCATGTAGAATACAGGCAAAGGTTATTTCTGATTTTCTAGGTCTTTAAAATTGATCAACTGCATCAGCCAGCCTCCCTAAAATCAGTTCTAATTCTCACATCTGTTGCATCCATTCTTACTAAATCAGTTGTTTTTGTTTTGTTTTCTTGAAATATCCAGATGTATGACCAAGTGTGCATGACAGAGATCACCCTGAGGAATACGGGCAAGGTCAACTTTGACTTCCGGGCCCTCAACATGGACCCCTCGATGAGCAACCGGCCCCTCCCGGGGATCCCCGTCATGATCCCCCACGCCGGTCACGTCGAGGCCAACAGTGAGATGAGACTCCTCGTCAAGTTCCTGCCGGGCTACCCGGAGAAGTTCCACAAGAGCTTTGAGGTGAGAAATAAAGACTTATCAAGACTTCTGTGCCCCATTTCATAAAGCTTCTGCAATTGTTGTAAGTGTCCAATTATTGTAACTACCATGGCAACAGCTGAAATGCTGCATTCTGATTGGCTGTTGACATAATAGTTACAACAATTGGACACTTACAACAATTGCAAAAGTTTTCTGAAATGGGGCCCTGGACAGCATGGCCAAAGTTCCTTTGACAAGACATATTACAATGATGCAAGATATTAGGCCACCCACATATTCCTTTAATCTTAAACTAAATGGTTCCTTTGAGATTTAAAAAAAACTTATACATTAATGTAAAATGCTGTATTTCTTGAAAGGATACCTAGCATATATATCTTTACAAGGTGTGTTAGCTTGTGTAACTACTGACTAATTAACTCCTTGAGTGCCAAGATCGCATTTTTGTGAATTACAATACACACAAATGCCATAGAGCATTAAAATCCCTGGCACTCAAAGTATTAAAATCAATCGAGCAAAGATACTTAGAAATTAGGGAGACCCTCAACATAAGGCTGTGAAAGCTCAGGTGCTAGCAGATTAAAGTGGTCTACTTCGAACTCCCTTGGTACTCTGACGTAGGTAACTTTCTTTCTTCTTGCAAGATTATTGCCACGATCACGATATACTGTACATCAACTTTCTGTACATCAACTTTCTTTTTGTCTATATTCATCCAGATCCAAGTTGCTCACTTTGAGCCAGACTCTATCAACATATGCGGAGAGGGAGTGTTCCCCCGGGTCTCCTTCGACCTCCCTCGGTACCCCGATGAGGATGGACTCTACACCTCCCTCCTGAAGGAGGCCAAGGAGAACCTGGGGCGGGATATCAAGAAGAAGTCTCTACCAGCGATGTCCTCTGGGACTCCGATCCCCTCCCCCACCCCTCGGGATCCCTCGCAGGAGGACGCCAAGTCAATCATGTCATTGCAGGTAATAATAATTATAATTATTATAATATTGATAATAATTAGCTTTGTGTACCCAGTTCTATTGTTTTTTCCAAAACATCAAATGAATGTCACCCTGAATGACCTCCAAATCGGTCTTGGTTTGTTTTGGCGGTATAACTGGGCCTTCAGCACATTTCTACGATATACCATGCTTCACATTTCACTTGCCTTTATCATAACATACTCTTCAATGGTCATTAAAGATCAGTTAATATTTTCTTGTTCTCGATTCTCTCTGCAGAATGAGTTCCCCTCGGAGTTGGAGTTCCAGCTGGAGGTAGAGCGGCTACTGGTCAAGGAGTTTTCCATTGAGGTCAGCCAGGGCCCCCTGGACACTGACCGCTCCCAGGGGCCAGCCCACCCTACTCCAGCCCCTCCACAATCCCTCATGGCTAGTGTCATCACGTCCAGGGCAAAGAAGAGCCTAAAAATAAAGTAAGCACACCTCTAATTTATTTTTCAGCTTGTTTTTAAGAGGTGACAAGTTTTGAAATTGTGAAGTTCTTGATGGAAGAAATAGAAGGAGATCATGGTGATGAAATGATAAGATATTGGTGATGTTGAAAAAGGAAAGTGATAATGATGGTAATAATGATGGTGATGATGGTTATGATGACAATAATAGTGGTGATAATGGTGATGATAGTGATGATGATGATGGTGATGATGATAATGATGACAATGTTGGTGATGTTTAAGAAGAAGATGATGATGATATCTATGATGATGATGGTATTTGTAAAGATGATGAAGAATATTATGACAGAGGTAGTTTGAACTGATGTAAATGAGGATAATGATGATCAAAATATGCTTTTGATGTGATGAAATGTTCATTTAAATTTATGTTACGAACATCCGACACAGGCACTCATTCGTTGCATGTTAAAATTTATTTTCAAAATTTATTTTCTACAGGGCTAGACTGCCAGACTACCTCCTGGACTTTGGCTACGTTGTGCTGGGCACCGTGCGCACGCACATCATCCGAGCGACCAACACCGGCTATTTCTCCTCCTCATTTTCCGCTGACCGTGCCGCGCTTGTTGGCACGGGCTTCAACGTGGAGCTTGACCACGTCCGCCACCTTCCCGGTTCCCCTGACCATGAGACCGTGGACTTTAGAGTCAGCTTTGACCCTCTTGGGTCAAACCTTGGCCTGGGAGATGTGGAGGCTCTGGTACCAGTCAATGTAAGTTGACTTTTGGTTTGTTTGACCATTATGATAATTATTGTAATATTGCCAGTCTTTTGGACCATACATTTATTTGGTTTTAGAGATGAAAAAGTTTAAATTAACTGAGTGATGTAGATGCTCTATTACATAGAATGTAACTTAAAATAGTTGACATTGTGAACCAATACCAAAACCAATTCTCATTGTAGTTATTGGTAATGTGTAGAAATGCTTGTATTGTATTGTATGCAGATTATCACCGACATCGATTTTAAAGATAATTTGTTTGACAATGCATTAATTTACTTATCCTTTTTTTTTGCTGTTGCCCATTTAGCAATTCTTTAATAAGGAATGCATTTTGTTTTTTCTTTAAAAAAATGCAAATTATATATGTTTAAAAAATAAATGGTGACTTTTTTCTTATAACAGACTGCATCTGAGTTTGTCAATGGAGATTTGGTTTGTTTCATGAGACACTCACATTCCTAATATTTTTTATTGTCATTATGCCTTGACAAAATTTCTGCTAGAATAAAAAGCAAAACTCCTTACTGACTCTCCTAATAATTTTGGTGCCAATTTGCACTCATTCTGCAGATCATCAACGGGCCATGCGTGTTCCTGCGTCTGTGTGCCTGTGTGACGATGCCAGACATGGAGATATCGACTGACTGTATGGAGTTCGGCGATGTTCAGTGCGGTCAGTGCAAGGTGGTCACCGTCCAGCTCCACAACCACAAAGAGGTCAAGTGCGAGTGGTCATCGCTGCCCACCGAGAAGGAGAAGAAAGTGGTAAGATATGATTTCAAAAATTAATTAAATATATTTTCCACTTTCATAAAAACAATAGCATACAAATATATATATAGGGTAATATGAAATTACACAAATGCATTGCAAAAAGAAACTAATACAAACAAGTAAACAAATAATCAAGATACAGATAAGTTGTAAATACAAAATTGAATGTTCACAGCAATATAGAATAATAGAATAAATATAATTAATTGATTATATAACGTATAAAACGAAGAATTTATGTTGTAGGAAGTTATATATGTAGCCTTTTTTTTTTTTTTTGTATATAAAGTGCAAATGTGAACAATAGCCCACCAGATTTTGAAAGGAGCTCCGGAGGGCCAATCAATGGTTCACTGCAACTCAAATACCAAAGAAAATATTATTTAATTAAACAAAAATTTAAAAAACAATCATATTTTGGGGTGAACAGGACCCCTAAAAAAAAAAATTATTATAAATTAGAAAGGAGGTAAACATGCACGCGGCTTTTGAAGGCTTGGAGACCAGTAATTGAGATATTTCCAACAACTGAGTCAGGGAGACTATTCCAGATCCGCACTGCCGAGTGAATGAAGCTCCTTAAATTGGCATATTGAGATTCATATACATTCATAAATGCAACCTGAGAAGGTTAGTGCATGCGAGTGGTTGTTGGGCGTATAGATGCAGAGATTACATCTATTTAGTCAAACTGTTAACAATACATGATTTCTACATTGTTTTGTCAATCATTATATAAATGTAAACAGATGCAAAAGCAGAATATTTGAAATGTTCCATTCAAATTCCCTTTTAAAACATATTTTAAATAAAATCTTGGGAAACTGGGTTTCTGTGATACAGTAGTTGTTGAATTTATAAACTTGTATCATATTCAATTTCTAATATCCTTATATAAGTATTTATATTATTATTATATTATTATTATTATTATTAATTTGTACTTGTTTCCTGTATATACCCAGCTGTTGGAAAAACAAATGAAGGTATTGGCTGAGTGTGAATGCACCCCCCCCCCCCCCCTCCTGATTAACTGCACCTTGCTGCCCAAATGGAGTGAAACTATTATTTTCCTGTTCCTACTAAACACGGACCTGAGTTGGCCAACATCAAGTTGCAATTAATTATAAAGTTGCAGTTAATTGCAAGTCAGATCATGTGACTAAATGCGCAAATGTGATCAAATGTGAATATTTTCTGATTTGCAATAAATTGAAACTTTACAATCGTTTGCATCTTATTCTGCAACGCGGCCCAGAACTTGTAAAAACATCCACATGCATTTTGAATAACATGAGAATGATCCACATTTCCAGTACTTTTCTTTTACTCGAAGATTATTCACTCTATTTTGTCATGCTATATAATTGAGTGTTGAGTGCTATGTGACAATAAGTATGGAAGTGAGTGCTTGAAATCAGAACTAAAATCAGATATTGTTTGTAGATTCAAACAAACTTTACTGCACAGGAAACAGCAAAAGAAACATGACATTTAATAGTGGTGTACTATATTATGACCTTGAATGTGGTTCATATTTTCCAAAATAACAATTCAAAATTATTCTATAGCGGTTCTTTAAATTTCTAGTAATTTTTGTTTAAACAATCTATAATTATCAGAGTAATAATTTGTTTGACTATCAGCTATTATTTACTGATTATTTGTTTATTGAATATGATGGGTATGTTCTAAAATTACTAGTCATTTCTTCACTGAGGTACAGTGTAAATTCTAAGTTTTGTTGTTATATCACATGCCTTGTTTTGGTCATTTGGTATTTTGTTTGATGTGTGTTGCCTTTTAATTTATATCAAACGTTACTGTAATTTTTTTCTTGGAAACATCTTATACAAATTTAACATTTGCGGGCTGACAATCTATTCTTGCAAAAACAAAAACAATACATTTCTTGCTGCTGTGAATAATTGATGATATTATTACTAATGGCTATTATTATTATTATTTTTATTTATTTATTCATTTAAAATTTTTTAAATATATATATATATTTTTTTTGGGGGGGGGGGGGGGAATGTGTTCTGTTTTGAAAATATGCAGTATTTTTGAATGTGTGTTGAAGTGTTTTTTAAGGTAGTGCAAATAATACATAAATGAATTGTGTGATTTTGTTTGAGAAAAACGAACAAACAAACATACTATTTGTTCAAAATCTTGTATTCTTCATGCAAAAAAAAAAAAAAAAAAGTTTAATGAAGTAAGTCAGAAAATAAATCAGCAACATATTTACATAATACAGTCAAACCTGTCTTGGCGGTCACCTGTCTATAACAGCCAACCTGTCTATAGTGGCCAACAAAAGTGATCCCCTGCAAAAATGAAACAATGTTATTGAACCTGTCTATAAAAAGACACCTGTCTACAGTGGTCACATTTCTTGTTTCCCTTAAGTGGTCACTTTACACAGATTTTAATGTATCTGTTCCTAGTAATGTTTCTAATTTAATATAATTTATTCTGCTTATTTCAGGTGGACAAGCACATGCCGCTGCATCTGCGTCGCAAGCTGAAGCCGGCGAGATCTATTCCCCGCAACTTTGAGATGATGCCTCCTACCGGCATGCTACTGCCTGGTCAGAGGGTCAACATCCAGGTCAAATTCATGCCCACGGAAGAGGTACGTCATAAACTATATATTTTAAAAACAAATTAAAACTAAAATAAAATTGACTTTTATTGCATAGACCCTACATACAGTATATAACATTTATTAAAGGTAAATAGATAGAGTCATTTACTCACCCTTCTCTATGGTGAGCACAAATTTGGGAATATTTCAGTCAAACGGGTTCTTCTGAAAACAAAAATTGGATAGATTGTTACCATAGCACTAAATTTGTCTTGTGTAATTATCAATATATGTGTGCAAAACATAAGATGTTCTGCAGTTGAGAGAAATATAACAATAACAAACTTATCCTTCTTAATCATCTGCAGAAACTGTACTCGGACCGCATCACTCTGCGAATCAACCAGAGCAGCCAGCGACTCACGCTGATGGTGACGGGCATCGGGCTGGAGCCGAGGCTTGAACTGAGTGACTCCCTGCTGGAGTTTGGCCCTATCCTGCCCCACAGCGCCGGAGACGAGAAGGACGTCATTGTCAAGAATCCATGCCCCTTCCCGATCGAGTTCTACTCGCTGGAATTTGACAAGCAGTACCTCACTGAAGAGAAGGTAGGCATTAAGATCAGTTCTAATATAATTCCTGTAGGAAACTCCTTTCCCGTATATATCTAGATTGATACAAGAAAAGATTTAGATCTGTGCTCATCTCCTGCTTTAGAGTCCATCTCTGCTGAAAAAGAGTAAATATTTTGACATGATGGTTGCAAATCTTTTCCCAAAATCAGAGCTTTCTAGCTTTGATAGTTGAAAGTTAATATTCTGTATCATATTTAATAAATTAATTATTCTTTTATATTTTGTGAAAATGTACAATGTTGTGTGATTCATTTTGTGCATTGGATCAATTTTTGTTAGATATTTGATATTCAGAAGAAAAACAAACAAACTAACAATCTTCACGAAAACCACTCTTTAATCCTATTTACAGACGCTGCGCCTTATGAAGGATTACGACGAGCACGGAACTCTTCTGCTGCCGCCTCGTAACCCTGGCGAAACGCTCCCCACGGAGATCACTGAGTTCTACGAAGAACAGAAGAAGAGATTGGAGGAGGAGGAAGAGAAGGAGAAGGCTAGAATTGAGGCTGAGATAGCGGCGAGGGCAGCCGCTGCTGCTGCACTAGAAGCCCAGGCAACTGACGGTAAGATATTCAGGCCATAAATATATGAATTATTTCTAATATGAGCTCTAAGACGAGTAGAAAAGGGGATTACTTAGAGGATGAGGAAGAGGAGGAGGAGAAAGAATAGGAGAAGGCCAGAATTAAGGCTGAGCTAGCAGCCAAGGCAGCTGAGGGTAAGAAAGAGAGAGATTAATTATTAGTTATTGAATATTGATTATCATAGATGTAATTTTATGGATAGAAGAAAGAGAGATAGAAGAAAGGAGGAGGAAAGGGATGATGAGAATGATGAGAAAGGGGGATTACTTGTGGATGTGATGTGGCAAGATTGGTAGAGTGCATGCTTTCCAGTCAGTGAGAGCCCAGTGCAGTTGTCCCTCAGCAAGACAATTAATCTCTCTACCCAAGTTTTAAATGGGGACCAGGTAGGAGGTGAAAGCCTTATGACAATGATCTTATCAATGCCCATGAGCCACTTGGAAGGAATGCTTCCCAAGGAAAGGGGATGATGCATGCAATCTGTGTGGGATGGCATCGTACCCTATGACCAGGCTGATAATAGTGTGAAGCATTTTAAGCATAAGCGTGTTTGATATCTCTGAAAAAAAATTAAGTTCAAAGATACATGATCACCTTGTTTCTGCTATGAAGTTGCAAGAGGATTTTGTCTTGTTTTATAAGTTACAAGGTCATCTTTTTCAATCTACTGTCTTTAGGTGGTGAGGAAGGTCAAGTGGCTGCTCCTACCTCCACCCTCTCAGCTACAGCAGGGGTTCCCCTACCCCACCCCACCTCGGCCATCTCTGTAGAACACTTGATTATAGTAGGCTCTATATGCTCATTCTTTGTGAATTGATTAATTTATGATTTGTTTTCTTTCTGTCCCTGGTGGTGAAGAAGTAGCTGCCCCTACCTCCACCCTCGCAGCTACAGCAGGGGTTCCCGTACCCCACCCCACCACAGCCGGGCCCCAGTCCGTAGCGGGAGATGATGTGGCCCAGGGGGGACAGCAGGAAGGAGCCAAGGGGGGCGAGGCCTCAGGAATGGAGACAGACAAGGCAGAGGAGAATGACACTCAAGGTTTGTGATTTAAAGATAATGTCGAGTAGTTGAAAATACAACATAATTTTGATGAAAATCCCCATAATTACTCCATACTATATGAAATAAAATACTACAAAATAATTCTTTGAGAATAGGATATATTTTTAATGTAATTGAATATTTAATAAACTGAAAATAATTGAAATTTTGATACAGTTTGTATTTTGGGACTTTAAAACAAAAATAGTATAATGATGGATGCGTAGCAGCAGAGTATTACAATTACTCTGCTGTTTCATTAGTGATTTACTGCCTATTTTCACATTATGAAAGAAAATTGACTGTATTACCTAATTGTAGCAAATGATTGCTTGCAGAATACTATATTTATTTATTTGTTTTCATTCCCAATCATCTGCCACAGATACGAAAGATTCTGGCAGCACAGTCAGAGTTGGGGACATGTAATAGAGATAACCCCAGTCTCAGCATCCATTGCCAGACACCTGGGTATCATCCCCTCCCCCAAAACAGAAAACTTATTTTATTAATAAATATTTCTTGTTTTTCATCATTTCAGACAAGAAAGATTCTGGCAGCACAGTCGGGGTAGGAGACTTGCTGGAGATCACCCCTGTCTCAGCATCCATAGCCAGACACCTGGGCATCGACCTCTCCCCCGAGGGGAAAGCGGCGATGAGACGCAGGGGCATTGCTCTGGTGGTCCATGGAGCACCTTTTTCAGGTGGGTTATAATAACTCAATACAATTTAAATTTTGGATTTTTAAAATAATTCTAAGAATAAAAATATAAACTACTTTTATTGCCAATTTTATGTTTGTTATTGTTTGAAAAGGAAAGGAAATTTTAAGTAAAATATAAAATATTTGATTTTGCACAAGTTTTGATTCACTCTATTTCAGTTCAGCATGTTTATGAGTCATGATGAAAGAATAAAATGTTCATATTAGATCAAGCACTCATTGAAAAGCAGTTTGTTTCCCTCAATGGGACCATTGCAAACAGACATGACTGGTTGGAATGCTTCCTAGGGAGTGATAGAAATACATTTTGTGTGCTAGATTGATCATTGAGTGCATTCAGTAGCTGGGATAGTAATAGTAATGTTATGTGCGTTTATTCTTTGGAACTTATGACAAGCACAATTATAAATAACTATACAATGATGTGAATAACATTCTCAAAATCCATTTCACCCATCTTTTATCAAAACAGGCAAGACTACGTCATCCATCGTCCTAGCCAAGCACTACGAGGCTGCGCTGCTAACCGTAGACAGCGTTGTTCTGGACGCTATCTCCAACGGCAACACGCAAGCTGGTCTGCAGGCCCGCGAGCTGTGCGCCCAGATGGCCAGGGCCCAGCTGGCCCGGGAGGGTGATGGCAGTGAAGGGCAGGCCCAGGGCACTGGGGGAGCACTCAGCATGGAGGCTGTGTACGCCCACACACAGGGGCTAGGGGCAGCTTCAGGTGAGTAGTACTATAGGTTTTTGAGGCTGGGGGGGGGGGGGGGGGCTAGGGGGCCCAGCTGGCCCGGGAGGGTGATGGCAGTGAGGGGCAGGCCCAGGGCACTGGGGGAGCACTCAGCATGGAGGCTGTGTATGCCCACACGCAGGGGCTAGGGGCAGCTTCAGGTTGGTAGACCTATAGGTGTTTGAGGCAGGGGTGTAGGGGGCAGCAACCTCCACGATAGTTTTGGAAATGGCGCTATTTGGGCAAAATGCACCTCACATTCGAGCAAGATAATGTCATTTTGGGGCAAAATGATATCTCATTCTGGCAACTCATGTCATATTCAGGCAAGATCATGTAATAATTGGGCAAACTTGGAAAGGATGGTATTCGAGCAACAGACCTTAGCCCCCCCTGGTAAAATGTGCCCATACTATCATGGGTAGAGCTTATGATTCTCTATAGATTTGATAAAGGAATCTTCATTTTAAAATTGATTCTTTCGCGTCATTACTGATTAAGTTCATTCCTGTATCTCTAAGTTATCTTTCACTTTGCTTAAATTGTTACACAGGTTCAATGATGGGTGCCGGTGGGGCACCCTCGGTGATCAGCAACCGCAAGACCAGCACCATCTCCGGCCACAAGCCCGCCCACAGCATGGTTGCCGGGGAGGATGGTGGTGCGACCACCGTTGGGGGCGGTGCCCCCCCTGACAAGAAGCCTGATAAGAAGGATAAGAAGGGTGCCAAGCAGGAGGGGGATACGACCACCCAGCTGTCGAGCAGCCCTCCCCCGGCTGCCCCCATTGCCCGCAGACTCAGCGTCAGTGCCAGTGTGGCAGGGGAGGAAGGACTGATGAGCTGCATCCTGCCGGAGGAACTCCTGGTTGAGATACTTGCAGAGCGCATGCAGGTATTTAAGACATTTAAGCAAAAATATAATAATAAAAAAAAAATACCTTGAATCAACAGAAGAAAAAAGGGTAACTATATAAATCAAAAGTAGATGCAAAAAATCCAAGTTGGGATACAGTAAGACAATCTATTCATTATTATGCATAGGAATGGTATTCCCCTGTGGTGGAAGCATTGCTTTCTTTGTTAAGACTTAAGGATTATCCATTTAGCAGGGTACTAACAATATGACAATCAAGCCAATATGGCCCTTTCCTGTGATTATGATGCTGAACTTTATTCCATCCTGGCATAAACTTATAACTCAATGTTGTACTGTGAGGATATTTACAGTTTTAAATACATTGCATGCAATTTTCTTTGCGTATTCCAGTTGAACGACTGCAACAAAGGAGTGGTCTTTGATGGTCTGGAAACACTGTTCAGTCCCAACCAGGCAGCAACCTCTAAGGCTCTCCTTAAGTCCTTCAACAACAGGAAGTACATCTTCTTTGTCACCCTCAAACTGGAGCAGCAAGTTCTCCAAGCCAGGGAGAAGAGGCAGCAAGAAGAAAAAGGTAGGATTTGTTTTTTTAACCTATTGCCTGTTTGATATTGTCATTTACATATATTTTCTATATGGCAACATCTCTAGTAGGTAATTGATTTACCAGAACTTGCTTTGTATCACATTATTATTGTCACCTTCATTTTTATTGTCATTCTCATGCATGTATAGTAATATTTGCTATCAATACAAAAAAGACACTAAGAAGCAAAAAATATGAATTAACTGCTATGTTATCAATTTCATCATAATCATCACCACATTTTACACATTAACCTTATTTTGACCAATGCTATCTTCATATTTGTCATCATCATCGTCATCATCATCACTACCACAATTAATATTATCACTGATACTGTCATAATCATTATCATCATTATTACCACCATCATACCGTCATCACCATCATAATCATTGTAATCGTCATCGTCATCGCTGTCATCTTTGTCATCATCGGCATCATCTTTGTCATCATCGTCATCGTTGCATCATCATCATCATCATCATCATCATCACCATCATCATCACCGCCATCATCACCATCATCATTAACATCGTCACATCACCATCATCACCATCATCATTATCGACATCGTCGTCGTCATCATCATCATCATCATCATCATCATCATCATCATCATCATCATCATCATCATCATCATCATCATCATCATCATCATCATCATCATCATCATCATCATCATCATCATCATCATCATCATCATCATCATCATCATCATCAACCCTCCATGAACATTATACTCCTTAAGCAACCTCCTCATCTTCATTATCATTATGGCCCGATTTCTCATCAATAGCACAACTTTAGTTGTGCACCAATCATTATTCCCCATTATTAGTTTTCTTATAAATGTTGTTTTAATTTACAGAGCAACAAGACCGTGAAGAGGAGGAAGAGGAAAGACAGCGTCTTGAGGAGATGTCTGAGGATGAGTACGATGATCTTAGTGAGGAGGAGAAGGCCGCCATTGATAACAAGAGACTCAAGGTCAAGAAGGAGAGGCTCCACAAAAAGTAAGAAACATACTCAAATCCTGTGTAAACTGATCCAGTAACCTTATGAGATTTTTCCAAAATTTGTACTCTAAATCATATACCAATATCGTAAGATTCTTCTACTGAAAGATGTGTGAAAGTTTTATAAAAAAAACAAACACTGTTTATCAATATTAGATTTTACCGCCCATTGATCGTGACTCAAATTGACCAGCCTTCGGGAAGGCTTTTCAATCTAATCATAAATATCTCCATAATTAAGGAGACTTTTCACAAATCAAAACTCAATTTATTCTTCTGGTACCATACATAAGCTTAACAACAAGGTGTGAGAGAATGTGACAGATCCAAGCGATTTCGGCTGAATTTGACAAAACTAATGGATCAATTATATTATTGCCTGCTCTTTAAATATGTATTGCTTTTTTTTGCATTGTAATTGATCAAACATATTAAATGGCAATAGTTTTCATGTCTAATTCCATGCCAATTCTTATGTTTTCTTTGTTTTCAGGGAAATGGAAGAGCGTCTAGAGCGAGAGAGAAAGGAGAAGGAGCTGCTGGCTCTGATGGAGGAGAAGAAACTAGAAGATGACAAGTAAGAACAATTTAATATCAACCTTTCTTCAGATTAATCTGGTTGGCTGTAATTTAGAAATCAAATTTTTCTTAAGTATCCTGTCATTTTAAATTTGATAATTGCCAAACTAAAATTAGATGAATTGTAAATAGCTGAATAAAGAAATAAAGGAACTTGTAGTGAAATAATAAATTGTGTTGCCTATTAGCTTGTTATTGAATTTAGAATTGATATTATACTATATGGAATTTTCAGACAAGGAATGAAATACATATTTTGGCATTGTAGTATAAATATATTCAAATGCTTTAAAAATTGAGAAGCCTTATGTTAGTAAAGACTTTATTTAAATTATGTAGAACAATTTAAATACATTTCTTTCTTTCTCACCCAGGCTCAAGAAGAAGAAGGGAGCCAAGCAGGGTGACAAGGACAGTATGAAGGGGGGTCCCGTGCAGGGCCAGGCCAAGAAGGGACAGGACGGCAAGGCGGCTGCCTCCGTCAGTCAGGCAGCCATCAGGAAGGGGCCCCCGGACCCCGCTGCCCCCTCCGACCATGCCCTCAAAGGGGTGCAGTCAGCTGCTATGGAGAGACCGGAGTCACATGGTACTGCTGGCAGTGACCAGCCTCATGATGAAGCAACAAAGTAAGTATACATCTTTGACCTGGCGCACAAAAGCTCTGGTTAATCAGATCAAATGTCAATTTTTAAAAAAGAACTAAGCATTGAGCATCATGTGTAGTCTTTTGCTTAAATTAAGGATTTTTTTATGCAACAGATGCAATTCTTTGTGCAGAATTTATATTTTGTTTCTTCGGTAGAATTTTGTGTTCATGTTTTGATGATTTCGAAATGGATTGAAGAATGAATATCCCAAAAATGAAACCATAATTGACTAAATAGAGAATGGCATTGACTATCGAGTAAAATCATAAAACTTTCTTGTTTTCCAGGAAAAAGAAGAAGGACAAGGGCCGTCCAATCTCCAACGAGGTGACCATCGAGGTGGAGGTTGAGAGAGACCCAGTGAGGGAGGCAGAGATCATGCTGACCAACCGATTCAAGGCCTTTGAACACGGCATGAAGGATATCGACAAGATCCTTTGCCGATGGGACAGGACTACAGGTAAGGCTAAGAACAGGACTACAGAAACGGATAGGAACAGGGACAGGGGACGGGAGAGATCCTTGTAGCAATTGTGTATGAAAGGGTACTGTTTCAGAATTGATGTTACACGAATCAAAAATATGGTAATCATCATGCTAACCAACTTTTTAAAGGCCTTTGAACACGGCTTGAAGGATATCGACAAGATCCTTTCCCGATGGGACAGGACTACAGGTAAGGCTAAGAACAGGGATGAAGGGCGGGAGAGATCCTTGAAGTAATAGGGTATTAAAAGACTACAGTGTTCTAGATAAGTTGTGACATCAATATTTCTTATTTTGCTAATCAATGTTTTCAAGGCCTTTGAACAGGATGTAGGCCTTTGAAGGATATTGACAAGATCCTAGCCAAATTGTACAGTTTGTAAGATCAGAATTGGATCATGTAGTGTGCGGTGGGCTTTGGGGAGAATGTGTCATTTTTTCTCTCCTGATAAGACAATAGATATAATTCTTTTGCATTTTAATTTGTTTATTTTCCATTTCTACCAGGACAAATTGTTCCAGACCTTGGTGGAGATGAGACAGAGGTTGATGAGACGCCCGCACACCCTCCCTCTGGAAGAAAGGGCAAGACCAAGGCGGAGAAGGAGAAAGAGAAGGAGAGGGAGAGGGAGCGATTGGAGAGGGAGAGACTGGAACGAGAAAAGGCAGAAAAGGTAGTGAGATCCTCTTTTTTGTTGTCAGTGTCTGGTTGATTATGTTTCACATTTGTAATGCATTGGATTTAGTTATTATGTTGACAATTGCAAGTACAACTTACAATTTTCAAAATTAATAATAAGTATCTTGATTATAATGAGAAAATGTGAAAAACCATCACTGGTCTCATACCTTGTATTTGAAGGAAAATAAGCAGGCATGGAAAAACCACTAGAGAAGCAAGTGCAGTTTGGTGGATTCAGACAAAATTACTAGATCCCGGCCTTTAAAAAATGAATTATTTTATTGTTGAGAATAGAGGAATAGATATTCTATGTAGAATTTTGTTAGTGAATAGATCAATGCTTCTGAAAGAGTATGAAGATCCAATACAAGCAGAGACCTATTTTTACCAGTCTTCATTTGATATTTTTACCAGGCTGCCGCCGAGTCTGGAGAGCAGGGAGAAAGCAAGGAGGGAGAAGGAGAAAGGAAGGAGGGGGAGGAGAAGGATCCGCTGGGAGTGACCAACATCATCCTGGATGCCAGCGAGCCAGACGATACCATGGGTCAGAAGATACTGGACATGGGGCCACTGCCATCATGCATGGAGGTCAGTTACTCCTCTCTTGAGGAACTTCCTCTAAGATTTGTTTACTTCAATTCATTTTGACACATCCTTTTTGACACATCGGCTAATAAGACCAGTAAAACCTGTGTATAGTGACTACTCATGAGAAACAAGAAAAGTGGCCACTGTAGACATGTGACCTTTCTAGACAGGTTCTATAACATAGATTTTCTTTCCAGGGGATAACTTTTGGTGGACACTATAGGGGAATTGGCTGCTATAGGCAGGTTGCTGCTAAGAAAGGTTTGACTGTAGTTAAAATGTATTTGTCATGCATTAGAGAAGAGGTAACTGGCAGAACAGAATACTGTAATCAATACCAATATATTTAGTAAGTACAAAGATTATACACAAGCACTAGAAAAGCTTTAATTATATACATTTGATTTTAAATTTGTGATGTATTCCATCAGATTTATGTAAACATGCCTTCTATAGTAAATATGTAATAGTGGACCTTACCTTATCAATAATTATATATTGATTTATTTTTCTCTTCTGAACAGGTCTTGGATGGACTTGGCCTCGGTCCCAGTGGACCCCCAATCCCACCCCCGGCCACCTTCTCGGTCATCCCCTACCCGGTCAAGCGCAAGCCACCCCTCGGATTTGACCCCCTCGGACACTACTACTTTGTGGCCACTTCTCCTGATGACCCGTAAGAATGTTACTCTTAATCATTAACCCCCCCCCCCCCCCCTGAAGACTTTTCACACAAATAGTCCGGCTAATAGTATTGAAAATAGAATTATTATTTGTTATAATAAAAATGCTCTCGTTTATATTATCTTCATTTAGTATCAAATTTATAATTGTATTGCATTCATTTGTATGTTTGAAAAATGCAGAAATAAAACCATCCTAAATATGTGTACATTTTGTTTTTATACAGGAATATTGGTCAAGAAGATAAACCCAAAGATCCTGAGGTAGATCTCGAGGCTACTACACCAGACAAACCTGCCAATTAGCTTCCTTTCAATACAAAAAACTTAAATCGAGGAAAACATTATATAAGCAAAATAGTGATCATAGCTTTTATTCTAATAATGTTTAAATGTTGTTTATTGCAGGAACATTGGTCAGGAAGAGAAACCCAAGGAACCAGAAGCAGATCTTGATGCTACCACACCAGACAAACCCAATAAGGTCAGTGCACATGCCCTCTTACATATGATGAAGCAAAGCAATAATACACAGTACACAGATTTTTTTTTAGCCGTTAATGTTAATTTTTTTAAAATTTCTTTATCATCTATCAGTTTATACATGTTATACAACCAACAGCACCAATAAATTCACCATCAGAGAACTTATTTCTATAGACATTTATTTGGTTTCTTTAGCAAATGTGTAACTTCAAAACAAGTAAAAATGTGTACATTCTGCGGTGTCATTCACAGGAATATCATAGTTCAGGTTGAATTGGTACACTCCTTTATTGTCAACTCAGATGGCACTACACCACACATTCTTGATTCGTTAGTTTATGAATTGCACTCTATACATTTCGACCATGGTTTCCATAAACCTCCTTTCGTGAATTCCAGCCAAGGGGTTTTTAGTAAAGAAAGATGTTACTTCCAACAAATGATATAACTAATCCATACTTTCTTTTGCAGGAGGACTTCACTACCCCAACCGGCAGGAAGACGGGTAAGGATAAGCTGAGGTCCGGTGCGGAGAGCACCGGATCCCGTCGCCGCTCGGCTAAAGGATCTCGCAATCGCAAGGGATCCATCACCATTGCCTCCCCGCCCCCGGGCACCACCACCCCGGGGTCTGACTTTGACGGCCATAGCAGCACCGCCGGTGACAACCTTCAGGATTCTAAGAACGTCAGGTAGGATTCATTTGAAGCTTTAAGAAGGTTAAAGTCCTAACTTGGCCAATTTGGCACTTCAGGCAATGCCAATCTCGGAATAGGTGTTTAGTTTTGACCATCGGGTCAGGGTTCAAATCTGGGACCTCCCATGCATGATGAATTGATTTTCTACTTGGTACTGAAATTTGTATGCCTCCGCCAACGAAGTGGCCGGAGGCATTATGTTTTCGGGTTGTCCGTCCGTCCGTCCGTCCGTCCGTACGTCCGTCCGTACGTCCGTCCGTACGTCCCGTTTTCGTTCTCGCGATATCTCAAGAACCAGTTGACGGATCAATTTCAAACTTGGTATGAGTGTACATATTGGGGTGACAATGATCTGATTAGATTTTAGGGGTCATGAGGTCAAAGGTCAAGGTCACAGGACTCAATATATATGCAAAAATGCCTCGTTCTCGCGATATCTCAAGAACTGGTTGACGGATCAAATTCAAACTTGGTATTAGTGTAGATATTGGGGTGGCAATGATCTGATTAGATTTTAGGGGTCATGAGGTCAAAGGTCAAGGTCACAGGAATCAATGTATGTGCAAAAATGCCTCGTTCTTGCGATATCTCAAGAACCGGTTGACGGATCAATTACATACTAGGTATGAGTGTACATATCGGGGTGCCACTGATCTGATTAGATTTGGGGGGTCATGAGGTCAAAGGTCAAGGTCACATGACTCAATATGTATGCGAAAATGGCTTGTAATTGCAAAATTTCAAGAACTGAATGTCAGATTTCAATCAAACTCGGTACCTGTATCATAAAGAGTCAACGTAGCCATAAAATGTTGGGGTCATGAGGTTGAGGTCAAGGTCACGGGACTCATTATACATGCAAAAAAGCTTGTAATACCAAAATCTCAAGAACTAAATATCAGATTTCAATCAAACTTGGTACCTGACTGTTTTTTAGGGAGCCATCAAAGATTGGGATCATATGGTCAAGGTCACAGGACTCAAAATATAAGAAAAATTTAATCAGTGCATGTTAATTTGGGCATATTAAAATCGCGTGATAGCGGAGGCATAATTTTCGATTGCGCGCAATCGAAGATCCATCTAGTTTTTATTGGATTGTGTTGCTATGATAATGACAACAGTTATATGATATAGCGCTAGTCTTGCTGTATAGCATCTTGATAACAAATGTCAAGTGATTGTGATAGCATATTGTCATTCAATTGCTATGTGTGTATATACATCATCTCGATAACAAAAATGTTGAGTTTAATCATTAAATGAAGTATTTTTGTTATATTCGCTTCTCAGACTAACCATTTACCGCTGGACAGTCCCGGCCGAGGGAGAGGTCACCCTGAGGCTTCGCTTCCAGTCGGACGAGCTTGGTCAGTTTGACCAGACCCTCAACTACGAGATCGTTGGCACCCGTCGTCGTTATCAACTCTTCTGCCGAGGCGTCTGCTCCTTCCCCAACATCAGCAGGGAGCCAAGGTATTTTGTTCATATAAATATTTTTTTCCTTCTTCTTGCCACTATGTTTATTCAAGCAAATCATTTGACAAGAGTATTTTATTTTTGTATGCCTTTGCCAGCAATGTGGGCAGAGGCATGATGTTTTCTGGTTGTACATCTATATTCGTTGTCCGTCTGTCCCGTCTTTGTTCTTGTGGATCTTGTTTAGATTGGATTTTCTGATTTCCTTTATGGTTATTTGGAAACCTTTCAAGAAAAATAAGTGTTGTCCCCATAAAGGAAGGAGAATAGGATTCGAGATGAGATTGTGCACAAGAAAAACACTTTTAGCATAATGCCTCTGGAATATAGGTGGCTACTGCCTGGTGAGTGAAGCAAAACAGAGAAACAGAGTGGCTTTTCGGATCATATTATCATTTTTTTACCTCCGCAACGAAGTGGCCAGAGGCATTAATTTGTTTAAACACATTTATTTGTGAACCATTCATTCTTGAAACAGAGTTGTGTTCCTGCATCGCCAGACGAGCAAGAAAGCGGACGAGATCGTGCACAAGAAGTACATCATAAGCACGGAGCTCCTGAAGTTGAAGTCATTTCTGGAAGCAATTACAAGATAAATGCGGCTTTCTGAAAAAATATAATCTAATCTTCCTTTATATTTAAACTCTTATTTTAAATGCAGAGTGGTATTCCCACATCGCAAGAAGAGCAAGAAAGCCGATGATATCGTACACAAGAAGTTCATTCTGAGCACGGAGCTCCTGCAGTTCGGACCGCTCCTAGCTGGCATTCTTGGAGGCAACTGCGAAATGAAAATTTTTTCTGACATTTTGTTATTTTCTGTTCCTTTTTAAAACTCAGAGTGGTATTTCCACATCGCAAGAAGAACAAGAAACCTGACGAGATTGTACACAAGAAGTACATTCTGAGCACGGAGCTCTTGCAGTTTGGGCCGCTTCTGGCTGGCATTCTTGGAGGCAATTGCCAAATGAAAAAGGCGTTTTCTAATATTGTGTTATTTTCTGTTCCTTTTTTAAACTCAGAGTGGTATTTCCACATCGCAAGAAGAACAAGAAACCTGACGAGATTGTACACAAGAAGTACATTCTGAGCACGGAGCTCCTGCAGTTCGGGCCGCTTCTGGCTGGCAAGACTCGCGACCGCTACAAGGAAGGGAAGTACCCGGAGAACATGGAGAAGCTAACTATCTGCAACACCTCGCCGCTAGAGGCGGAGCTTACCTTCTGCTATCAGCATGATGGGAACGGCACAACCTTCCTACTCGACCCACCTAACATGGTGCTCAAGCCTAATCAAACACAGGTTAGTAAGATACATGTATTGTAGCTTTCAGTAGACAGTTCCAAATGGTATTCCATTGTTTTTAGTAATACCAAATATTGTGTCACTATTGTACAACACCTCGATCACCACTGCAATGGCAGCTGAGTTAGTATGATATGGTAGCTTTCAGTAGACAGTTCTAAATAGTTCACTGGCATATATAGATCTGTGGAAACTTCTTTTGTGCTTGGTGGAGTGATTTAAAAGATCATCCCACCTGAACAAAAGAGATCGCTTACAGATCTATGCCAGGGAAATGGTTGCTGTCAGTGCAATTTTATGCATTATGCTACTAGGATGAGGACATAAACAAACAAACTTTCTGCTCAAATTGTCAAACATGACCCCTTAGCCTAGCCAGATGATGATTATTATACATAACATTATTTTGCAGGAGCTGACTCTTTGGGTGTACCCCAAGAACCAGGGATACTTTGAAGACACCATAGTGTGCTGTATCAAGGAGAACCCTGAGCCTGTTCAGTTCAAGGTTGCTTGCTATGGAGTGAGACCGGAGCTGGAACTGGACAAGAAACAACTCCACTTTGAGAAAGTTCTACTTCACAGGTAAGTGTGGCTATATACTCGGCTTTAATTGTTTTACTAAAATAAAGAGAACCAGGGTTACTTTGAAGACACCATAGGGTGCTGCATCAAAGAGAACCCAGAGCCTGTTCAGTTCAAGGTTGCTTGTTATGGAGTGAGACCAGAGCTGGAACTCGACAAGAAACAACTCCACTTCGAAAAAGTATTACTTCACATGTAAGTGTGGCTATATACTCGGCTTTAATTGTTTTGTTAAAATAAAGAAAATCAGGGTTACTTTGAAGACACCATAGGGTGCTGCATCAAAGAAAACCCAGAGCCCGTACAGTTCAAGGTTGCATGTTATGGAGTGAGACCGGAGCTGGAACTCGACAAGAAACAACTCCACTTTGAGAAGGTATTACTTCTGAGTATTACTTTTGAGTAGTTCAAAATTCCTTGTTTTATAAATACCTCTATGCATGACAAAGCCTGGAAAAATATGTTACTTTATCTGGCGTCATCGAATTAGTCTAAATGAAATAACCAATGCATATTCTGAGGTTAGGTTTAGATGAAAATCACAAATTCGTGAGCACCGGATAGCCATCGTTGATAATACGTTTTTTTAAAAGATTAGTGCTTTCAAATTTCTGATATTTTCTCTGCATGGCATTTTGATTTCAACTAATATTGGACAATTTTGTACCCCTTTTTCTTTCAGGAAAGACACAAAGACGATCTACCTGCGTAACAGTACCCTCCTGCCCGTTGCGTGGCGTGTCAGCGGCCTGGAGTCGCTCGGTGATGATTTCTCAGTGAGCACGGACAGCGGAGTGATCGAACCCAAGTCAGAGTTTGCCCTCAACGCCCACTTCAGAGCCATGAAGCCAGTCAACACCAAGAAGATGATCAGGCTGGAGGTGGGTTAATAAATAGATCCTGTTTATAGTGTTTCAATTTGTATGACTCTGCAACAAAGTGGCCGGATGCATTATGTTTTCGGGTTGTCCGTCCGTCCGTACGTCCTGTTCTCATGATCGCGTTATCTCAAGGACCGATTGATGGATTCCTACCAAACTTGGTACACGTATGTATCTTAAGGAGCTGATTAGATTTTCTGGTCATGAGGTCAAAGGTCACAGGGTTCATTATATACTAACAGCGGGGTGATTGAACCCAAGTCAGAGTTTGCTCTCAACGCCCACTTCAGAGCCATGTAGCCAATCAACACCAAGAAGATGATCAGGCTGGAGGTGGGTTAATAAATAGATCCTGTTTATAGTGTTTCAATTGTATGACTCTGCAACAAAGTGGCCGGATGCATTATGTTGTCCGTCCGTCCGTACGTCTGTACGTCCTGTTCTCATGATCGCGTTATCACAAGGACCGTTTGATGGATTCCTATAAAACTTGTTACATGTACATGTATGTATCTTGAGGAGCCAATGAATTGATTAAATTTAGGTCATAGGTCACATGGCTCATTATATACTAACAGCGGGGTGATCGAACCCAAGTCTGAGTTTGCTCTCAATGCCCACTTCAGAGCCATGAAGCCCATTAACACCAAGAATATGATCAGGCTGGAGGTGGGTTAATCAATCAAGAAATTGTGCAATTCATATGTATCACCTGAAAGAGATGATGTTTCAAAGCAAATGCTATTTAACTGTAATATTTGTTATTAACATCAATCGTTCCACACAAAAGACGCTAAATTGCAGCAGAGTACAAACGGACAAAGTTGCATGATTTGTATGCAAATATAGTTTCAAATGATTGAAAATGAGCAAAGAAAAAAGTCTTCGTCGGGAATTGAACCCGAGTCTTCCCAGTGCTCAACCATCGAGCCACAACACAATTCAAATGAAAAATGAATGAAAGTAAATATTGCTTTGTAAATCCACTCATGTTATGTGCTTATAAACTGCAAAAAGAAAGCATCCATTTCTAAGCACAGGAAAATGATATTTTGGGGTCATCATTGTAAAAATATTGACCTTGACAGCTTTGCCCTTACAACATTTCTCTTATACTCTACACAGGTTTCGGATGTTGAGAACATCATGGGTCTGCTACAGACAGAAAACATACAGGTCTTGGCAGAGGCCTATGATGTTGCTCTAGACATGAGCTTCCCGAAAGGAGCCGATGGTGGTCTGGACTTTGGGGTCATCAAAGTGATGGACGAGACAAAATTGACCTGTTCTTTAAAGAACAAGGGCAAATATGAGATCGCCTTTAGGTGAGTTATAAGGTTTTATGCATGTTTGGTTTTATATTTGATAATTATTTGTTATCAAGTTTATTTTGGTGTACAGAGGTGTTTTGCCCCCCCCCCCCTTTTCCCCCCATGGGATAAAATTAGTGATCTGTGATAGAGGGGCTCTGTTATCCAACATCAGTTAGACAACTTATTTGTCAACACTTATTTGTCACATCAAAAAATTAAAATCTGAGCCACAGCAAGACAGAAACCATAATATGGACCATCATAATTTGTGCTGGAGCTGTAAGTTGGAGTTGACACCCATCAGTGGTCAGAATATCCTTAAACTTGTATTTTGTTAAGGCTGACAAGATTCTGTCCAACCGAATGCCAAATACAAATAAAACATTACCAAACAGCATTACAACCCATTATAACAGAAACAAATAATTTGTTCAATTTTCCTTTTAACAGCTTCATCTTGGAGTCGACACCAACCAGTGGTCAGGAGATCATCAACCTGTTCTCAGTGATCCCAGCTAAGGGAGTGCTGGTCTCCAATGATAGACCAACCCAGGTCCAGGTCATCTTCAAGTCCAGGAAGGAGGTCACCATCAAGGACCAACCCATCCTCAAGTGTCAGGTATGTAGTAACTCTTTTGAGATGGATTGGGTTAAAGAAGTGATAAAAGTTAATGCAAAGAAATACCAGAGGACTGAATCCTTACTGTAGCTTTGGCTGTTTTGCATTAAGCCTCTGGAACAAAGATAGGTCAAAGGCACTGTAAGAACTACAGAAATAATATTGTGTAATATACCTATAATATAATTACCATCATCATCATCTTCATCATCATCGTTGTCATTATCATCATCATTATTATCGTCATCATCATCAATGGTATATCTTTGATCATTAGTATAATCATTTTATCTTTCATTTATATAATATAGGTCATTGAGCCCAACCTCAAGGACGGCGGTGAGACAATCGCCAGCATCCCCGTCAAGCTCAGCGTGCGCTCCATCTTCAGCAAGTACAACATCTTCCCGATCAACGACATCAACTTCGGCGCCGTGCTGGTCAACCAGCGCAAGTCCCGCACGTTCCAGATCGAGAATAAGGGGGAATTCGACTTCAAGTACACCATCAACCGCATGGTGCGCGACATCCCTGTACAACCCGCATTGTTGCGCGGAAGGGCGTAAGTTTTGTTTCAGTTTCTTTTTGGTGGAATCCCCTCGTTATTTGAATGAAGCTAATCTACATCCCATTAAAGAGGGATTATTATATTTATTTTTAGCATTTATTTGTCTGTCTTTATTCTGTCAGTTACTATATGGAACATTTTATACACCGTGATGCTGGGAAGTGCATAAGTTTGTGATTTGGGAATACTTGTATATTTTTATTCATTTAGTAATACTACGAGAAGTGATAGTAGACTTGGAAAGTTCTCATCTCCTGCATGTGCATAATTTTCTTGTGATACAGTACAGGCATTTGACTTTGTTTCTCTTTATTTTTCTATGATTTTCTTTCTTATTTATCAAGAGATATGGAATGCTTCTTTTATCCCTGAATATTACAGAATTTTAGCCTAATTTTCTCTTCCTGATGAACAATATTGTTAGCGATATTGAGAACTTTCTTATGATAAACTTTGTTTTAACTAAAATAATTATTCTAAATTGCATGACTTGTGTTTCAACTAAGAATATTCTTTTTAACTGCATGACATTGCATGAGACCAACTGTTCTTTGACTTCTTTGTTTTTCACAAATATTTTACAAACCTATCAGTGGATCGAGGGCTTCAAAATTATCCATGTCAATGTCACTATTGAGGTAAATATTTGCGTTGGTTTGAGTGACACCTGAAAAGAGATATAACTCACTAACATTAATAACCCCATTTTATTATTTCATTTGCAGAGCCATAACCAGCTTCATTGTGATATTTTCATTTCTATTTTAATTTTAACCTCATCATCTTTCATTTGATTTGACCTTTACACCCATTGATTTGCTCCCTTGCATGCTGTTTTTGTTTGGGGTATGATGTCATGCTCCGTGGTGTGTGTGTGTTTGTGTACAGATGTGTTTGGGGTATGATGTCATGCTCCGTGGTGTGTGTGTGTTTGTGTACAGATGTTCATAAAGTGTGTTGCCGGGATGAAGTGTGGATTGTCTTGATTAAATTAATGCAATATCAGATCTTTCATTGATTATTATTTTGCATTTTGTGTGTGTTTTTTTTAATGAGTGTTTTTAATTTTTGAGAAGCATTGAATAAAGTTGTTTTGAAGAGGGTTTCTGAATTAAAGAACTATGAATTAAAACAAACTTTTGTAAATAAGTCATAGAAGTATAAAAAGACATATTTGACAAATTAAATTAATATAAAAACCTTTCATCTAACAAAATTTGAAGTGATCACTTTGGAAAGCCTGTAGTATACCGAATGTGGTATTTTATAAAAACATTATACAATTGATTTGGAATGATAATCTATGGTATATGGTACCACAGTCATAAATATTTTAAAGGGACTTAATAACATTGCCCAAATCCTCAAAATCAAATTGGAATTCTAGCGGTTCATGCTTACTGTACCTTGTTGTATTCATATTAACAATAAAAGCATGGGACAGGTTTCAGTTTTTCAAATTTCCCTTATAAAAAAAGAAAAAAAAGAAGATATTTACCATTGAAGTGTTCATATGTTAAATTATCCACTGGACCGCTAAAACCATGTACAAAGTGAGTGCAATGAGTTAGTGAATATCACTTTGCATTTTTGCTCACTACTCGGCCATATAACGTCTATTTAACTTGATATTTTTCACACAACATCCAGTGGACATATCATTTTGAATATGTTTCCTTGATCGAATAAATTTAATAAGATTTTTAATCAGTCATTTATGTCATGATGGAGAAGAGGGTAAATATACAAATGATGCACAGGCATGAGTGGATCGGTAAGAATTGGATGTACGAGTTTAACTTTCAAAGTTAAAAGAGTGCATCCAATTCTTACCGATCCACGAAATATGCCTGTGCAGCATTTGTTTTATAAAATGGGCGCCAAAAAATGTGAAAATCAAACTTTTTCCCAGTAATGGCTAAATTTACCGACGCATGCCTGTAAATTTACCGACGCATGGCTAAATTTACCGACGCATGCCTGTAAATTTACTGATGCATGCCTGTAAATTTACTGACGCATGACTGGGGAAAAATTTGATTGTCACATTTTTTTTTTTTAATGATATACATTTTTGTATATCAATTTGTAAAATTATTATTATTTTTTTAAATGATATAAAAATTTTTATATCAATTTTAACATTTAAAACATTTTTTTTTTTAATGATATAAAAGTTATTTATTTATTTATTCATTTTTTTATCCTTGAAATATGTCTGTGCAGCATTTGTTTTATAAAATGAGCGCAAAAAACTGTGAAAATCAAACTAAAGTGAGCCATGCATCAGTAAAAATGTTTACACGCTAATTGACCAATCAGAATGCAGGGATTCTGCTACCCATTTTATAAGTAATTTTGACCCACTTGTTTTCATGCAATAAGTGTGTGTTTTTCCATTCATATATTACTAAAAATGTATTATTCTCATGAATGTTTGTGACATGGTTTCATATACTGATATTACACACAATTGTTACATTCCCTAATCCCCCACCCAAATGTATCTCATCCGGTGTACGCGTAGTATATAAACTGTTTATCTATTAGTTTTCATGAGCACTTGGTATTTACTACCCAATGAACTGACCTGGTTTATGAAGTCTATCATAGCGTCTAAAAACGGAGCATCATCTTATATCATACACAAATAATTTCATATAATTTGATTAACAACACCACCATCAGAATGTAACAAATATTGTAAAGCAATCCATGTACTTGTTTTCATGACATTTACAACTCCAGCGGGCTGGAGTTTCCAAAATTGTATTGTAATTAGTGTAACAGCGAATAGAATATTATTATTTTTTTATTTTTAATTTTTGACAAATGACTGGTTCAATTTTGACATAGCTACAAATGTTTAAGATTGCATGAGGAAACTTTTGGCTGTTTCACCATAAGTGTTTTGAGGGCCAATACTGCAGTTTCACAGTTTTGAACACATTCACAATGATAGAATTATGCAACTAAATAGTCTATGAAGTCTCGTCATGGGAGACCCCCTGAGTATTTTTGATTGTTTCGAAATGAACCTGGTAAACATCTAACTGCTACAAATATCTTAAGACCTCATTTTGTGCTTCACTTTTTACAGGCCGCCTGGTACAACGAAGCGAAGCAAGTCCAGGGATGGGTCAAGCTCGGGCCGGTCAGTGGCCAAACCAAAGAGAGCAGAGTCCATCAGGTAGGTCACATGGAAAAAAACATGATTGCATGCTTTCTTCATTGTATTTTAATAGGAAACTACATTTCTAGCCTGAGAACAAACTAAATTAGAGGTTGCTCTTAACTTCTTATGCTTCCACAATGAAGCGGCCGGAGTCATCTTGTTTTTCTTCTTTTTGTTTTCTCGGTCTGTACGTACGTAAGTCCCGTTCTCATTATCCCGATGTCTCCAGAACCGATTGACAGATTACCACTTAAATTTGTACTTGTATGTATCTTGTTGTTACATACTATTCAGTTAAAATTATAATACATTTGTTATGCATTTACATTAAAATTGTTATTAATTTTAACTTATTATTATGTTTTTAATTTTAAAGGGGTATTCCGGGCCTGATAAAACCATTCGTTATTTGAATAAGCGGAATAAGAGGCATAATTAGTGAAAATTTGATCAAAATCGGACAAGAAACACGGGAGTTATACCTATTTGAACATCATGTAGTAATGAGTGATCGTTTCAAAATTGCCGCCATATGCAACATCATTGACGAGCAACACGCTATGGCTTTAGTACATGAAAATACACTTATTTCTCATTTTCGTTGCTAAGAATTAATTTTTCTCTGCTTGTTTTCACGAATTCATATCGATGGGCCAACCTCTTTGGAATTTGTAAGCTCATAAATTTGCTTTGTTATTAAGAAAATTTAAATTTTGTAAAATTTCCATGTAGAAGTCAAAATGGCTGCAGCTCGCAAGTGACGTCACGATTGATAGCAATTGCAAACGATACTAAAAATCGGAGCAAAGTTCATCCTGTCATAACTTTTTTATTGCTCTACCATTTTGGCTCAGATTTTCGATCATAATTCTTCATATTCACCTCATTTTATAGCAAACATCACATTTCTGGGGTGGAATTCCCCTTTAACTGATTATAACCAGAAGAGTATATTGAGGTTTGATTTGTTTGCTCATGTAGATATGTTTGTCTATCTTTTGTTACAAGGTTTTCATGATAAAAAGATTGTCCCCTGTAACAAAAGTATCACATACAGATCTGCATTTCATGATTCAAATAATAGTAGTTGACATCATAAAGTTGCCTAGCTTTAAACAGTTTCTTTTTTTTTTCAGTCAAAAGCCATATTTCAAATCAAATTTTTTTTTGTCTGCTTCTTTGCCTTTTCATTTACTCTTCTAAAGAATGGCAACAAGGTAATGGTATCATAACTTGAAGATAATATTGAGAACTGGTTTTGGAACTTGGGGGTGTTTCACAAAGATCCTAAGTTGAACTTAACTCTAAGTTGGACTTATCGGAAAGCCATTTGTAGCCTTGGAATAAAATATATTCATAAGCAAACATGGAAGTATTTTAGACTTTTCATAAATTTGAAAGGTAGAACATGAAATCTCCTTGATAATAGAAAAATATTAATGATTTGAAACAACATTTTATGCCTTTTTAAAGAACTTTACAAAAAAAAATTCAATGAACTTGAAACTAACGGCGTTCCATACTTTTTAAGTCCAACTTAGAGTTAAGTTCTTTGTTAAACACCCCCCAGAACTGATTTAAAAACAAAAGCTACTTGGATTTGGGGACTGAAAATTGCATTTCAGGATGCTGCTGTAATGTATTTGTTTGAAGATTATATAATAAGCATTAATGCATTTTATTTCTAGTTGGTTTCCCAGACGGTATAAAGTTGTAAAATCTGAATATTTGGTACCAATATCATACATTTGAATGGGATATAATTAAATTTTACTTACCAGTTCTACTCAAAATTATCTTCAAATAGAGTCAATGTGAATGTATATCAGATATACCTTAGTTTATGTCATACATTGTATATTCTTAATTCTATCATATTCATAATATACACTGTTATGTATTTGTATAGAACATATCTCTATCTTCATGATGTAAATGTATTATATGTTTACAAGTCTAGTCAAATTGACTTACACATATCATATGTTATATATATATATTTTTTCAATTTCCATACATTTTCTCCCATATAAATGAATCTAATTTTCTCCTGCTCAAAATAAAAGATGATTTTTTTTGTGTGTGATTTCAATCAGTATAGTATTAAATAAATGTAGTAACTGCCATTTATGGTTTGATACCAAATAACAAATTTATGTTTTATAAGAACATGAATCTTATATACCCGTACTATTGGATCTAGAAGGAACGTACTTCATGACATTTAGACCTTACACCAAAAGCTACGATAACAATCCTTCTACCTAAGTTTCGTTTTCATATTAAAGTTTGGTAGGTATTTTTAGAACAATGTCAAATTAACAATAAGTTGAGAAATTTCCCCCAAACAATAGATATTGATCATTCTATATTTCACTCTCCATATATTGATTTCTTTGTATTATCCTATAAGAACGCGTAAAAGGTAAATTAAAAATTGAAAGTGCATTTCACTCCCGCTTTTGTGAAACCCTCTCCCAATACCTAGGTAGATTGTTTGAATCGGTACCGTAGTTAGTTTACCTATAGATACAAACCCAAGACTTATAGAAGCATTATTTTTGTTTGCCACTAAAATATTTGTTACGAGTCAAATTATCTTGTGTTTTACTGACATTTGTTTTCCTATAGGCTATACGAACCATAGAAGATTAATTTTTTTGGGCCACTTTCATATATTTGTTACGAGTCAAATTATCTTGTGTTTTACTGACATTTGTTTTCCTATAGGCTATACGAACCATAGAAGATTAATTTTTTAGGGCCACTTTCAGATATTTGTTACGAGTCAAATTATCTTGTGTTTTACTGACATCTGTTTTCCTAGATACGAACAAATAGAAGATTTATTTTTTTTAAACACTTTCAGATAATTGTTATGAGCCAATTTATCTTGTGTACCATTTATTTTTACTGCCATTTGTTTTTAGCATTGTTTGGCAATGGAAGGCACAGACAAAGCACAAAAAGCGGTTTGTGTACAATATTAGCTATGATGCATCACACTGCCATTTATAATTACTTTTAGATTTGTTGTTGTTACTGTTTATATTTTTTCGTGTCAATTTTTTGTTGTTGCAATTTTGATTATCATTACTATTCCTCAAAAAAGGTTATTCTTATCATCTACAGCTGATTTTATATTCATTATAAAACCAAGAAATGTACGTTAACACTACATCAACCAATTGTACTCACATACCTGATAGTTGAACCTGTCTTAGCAGCCTCATGAAGGAGCAGCTAACCTGTCTATAGTGGCCACCAACAGCAAACTCCTGCAGAGAAAAATAATGGAGCTTGTCTATCAAGCTCACCTGTCCACGGTGGCCACATTTCTAGTTTCCTTTTTGGGTGGTCACTATAAAGACAGGTTTTACTCTATCTTTATTGTTGTTGCTAGTTTCTGTTTCCTTTAAATGTTCTTCTTGCATTGAAATGTATGCTGCTGTATAAGTATACCAATGGTACCACTTTTGAAAGTGATACAATTGCTTCTTTGCAAAATGTTGGCTATTTGTAAATACTAGCTAGTATAAGATGTATCCTGAAATCTATATCCACTATTTGTTTTATAGAGAGAATGTATCGGTATCCATATATTTTTTTCGCTTCTAAACGCTTTCCATTTTCATAAAGTTGTTGCATAGTTGTATCATTCTATTACTTTATGCATTACAGTCATTTTGTAAATCTGTGTATTTGTCAGTAAAATAATTATCTTATTGTAATCTTAGTGTACTTGTACTTAAAATCTTTATTTTTGTCTGTAAAGTATTTTCTTCTTTTTTTTATTGAAATCCATATTTCTTTCATTCAAACAGATTTATTTTAAGATACCAGATTTCAGACTTATATACATATTCTAACTTCTGGTCAACTTCTGCTCCATCCACTTTGATAAAAACAATTGGTTAATTGAATAAGATATCTTAATCGAGAATGAAAGCAACTATTAGTATTTTGTTCAAGTTGCGAATTATTATATTTTTGTATGATTTCATAATTTGCAGACTTTAAACAAAAATCTATATTTTAGTTTCAACCTTGCTGAAAGGGCCACCATATCAGATGAAAAAAGAATGAATTGAAATTAAAAGAAGTACAGCAACAAAGAAAGCAATAAATAACTCGACCCACCGCATACAAATGTTGCATACTTATATTATTTTGGTGATCTGAGCGGGCTGCCATTGTATTCTATGACCTTGGTAAAAATATGATAGTGTAAAGCGTTTTAATAGAGATGATATTTCATCATAAACTGTTATGTAAGTCAAAACTATTATTAATATTATTAGTATTATTATTGATTGTATCAACAGGCAAGAGGTTGGAGCGGCAGCAGCAGGAGGGGGAGGAGGAGGAGGGGGAGGAGGAGGTGGAGGGAGCCAAACCCGTCTCCAGCTCGGGATGTTCACAGTGTACCCTGCCTATGGTATGGTTTCCCCCGGCAACCAGGCCACAGTCAGTGTGGACTGTCTCCCAGAAGCCGTGGGCACTGGTCTAGAGGTAAGGATAAAGTTCTATGTCCCTGTTTTATGTCCCTCTACTAATAATTGTTTACAAGTAATATCACAGAGCAGCTCCAAGTCCATACCCTGTTTCGATTAAGCCATTAATCAATATCAATATTAGTCATAACGATGCAGGTCCCAGCCTCAGACCATCAGTCTTTCAGGATCCTTCTCTTTGTGCCTCAAGTCTTAGTTAGCTTCATCAGTGGTTTAAGATCCTGTCATTATGTTTAATTATCGATCCTTCTTTGTTTGCCCCATGCCCTAGCCATTGAAATCAAGATTTTAGTTCCATTCTCTATTCGCTGATCTCAAGAAGTGTCACTTATTTTGTGTAACAGGCTGTACAGGCTGATGGCAGAGGCCTGCATCCCTGGCATCAACGTGTTTATAGCATGACATTCTGTAGATAGAGCCTTTTATCAATGATCTTTGTTCCTCCCTTGTTTATTCCAGGACCTAGCCATTGAGATCTCCGACCGGCCCTCTCTGGACCACCCCCAGGGCATCCCCTACAAGCTGATCCCCGGCATCAACCTGTTATATCATACCCTTATCAATGATCTTTGTTCCTCCCTTGTTTGTTCCAGGACCTAGCCGTTGAGATCTCCGACCGGCCCTCTCTGGACCACCCCCAGGGCATCCCCTACAAGCTGATGGCAGAGGCCTGCATCCCTGGTATCAACCTGTTTATAGCATGACATTCTGTAGATAGAGCCTTTTATCAATGATCTTTGTTCCTCCCTTGTTTGTTCCAGGACCTAGCCATTGAGATCTCCGACCGGCCCTCTCTGGACCACCCCCAGGGAATCCCCTACAAGCTGATCCACCCAAATAAGCTCAAGCATATACATACTCGAACTCAGCTTTACCAGAACTCCTACTTCCCACAAACTGTAACAGCATGGAATGCGCTCCCCAATAATATCTTGGCTTCTACATCACTAGGAGCCTTTGCGGGAGCAGTTGCCTCAATCGGCAATTAATGGGACACCTCACCGGTTCCCCTCGACTCTACGTCCTGACTGATGGACCCTGTCGAGTACCCAAGTAGAAGTAGAAGTAGAAGATCCCCGGCATCAACCTGTTATATCATACCCTTATCAATGATCTTTGTTCCTCCCTTGTTTGTTCCAGGACCTAGCCATTGAGATCTCGGACCGGCCCTCTCTGGACCACCCCCAGGGCATCCCCTACAAGCTGATGGCAGAGGCCTGCATCCCTGGCATCAACCTGTTTATAGCATGACATTATGTAGATAGAGCCTTTTATCAATGATCTTTGTTCCTCCCTTGTTTGTTCCAGGACCTAGCCGTTGAGATCTCGGACCGGCCCTCTCTGGACCACCCCCAGGGCATCCCCTACAAGCTGATGGCAGAGGCCTGCATCCCTGGCATCAACCTGCAGGACCTGGGTTCAATCTTCGAGGAGCACCGCGTCGTCAAGAACCTCTCCGTCTTCCTCAACACCCACCAGCTGGAACTGGATGGTGGCGGGGTGTTTGGGGAGGACGAGAACAAGTTCATCTTCGGCCACGTTCTTGTCGGACGTAAGGCCAAGGCACGCTTCAAGATCTCCAATGTATACAAGGTATAATTTCCCGTCAAGATAAATACAAAATGACTACCAAAATAAGATTTACATATACAGTATAGTTCAGCTTGTGCATATAGTGACCACCTAGGGAACATACAAAAGTAGCCACTGTAGACAGATGACCTCTATAGACGGGTTCCATAACGTTGTTTTTCTGCAGGGGATCACTTTTTGTGGCCACTATAGGCACTGAGGTTGGCTACTAAGGCAAGTTTATATAAACCCCTCACAAAAAGTTCTGCTATTCAAGTTCAAGCTCTAAGGCAAGATTCCATAATTACTTAATCATTACAAATGACACATCAATGTAAAGGGGAATAAACAGGCTTGTCAATTATATCAAATTCGAGTAGGATCATTACATAGCAAAATAGATATCAACAGTCAAACTTGAATTGCGTAACTTTTTGTGAGGGGTTGATATGTATATGTGCACGTGGTGAATGGGGGATCTACAATCACATGTTGGTCTAAGGAATGCTCTCCTGGGTGTAGAGGTGTTGCACATTCTGAGTTTAGGATTCATCTTTCTCTCCAATGACTTGGATAATGTAGAATGCATCAAGATTATGTTCGACATTATGCTTTGTAATCATTTACTTAAATTAAGATTACCAAATGATAATCTTCATACACTTAACTGCACCCTGAGCATCTTGCAATATAAGATCTCTGTATTACTTTATTTAATTGTTGACTTTATAACAATATTCTTAATGTTTTTGCTTGTTTTATTGTGTTGTGCAGGTTGCGTGTGATGTGCAGTTCTCCTGTAAGCTTCAGACCAGCAAGCCGTCCTCCAAGCAGCAGGATATCTTTGATGTAGATCCAGCCAGGGCAGCCATCCCGGCCCATGGCAGTGTGTACGCCACCGTCACATTCTCCCCTCCATCCATGCAGGTATACACGAGTTTTATTTTACACTTTTAATAACAGATTATTCTGACATGCATGCATGCATGGATAATTTTTATAATAAAACAATGGGTAATGCATCAACAACAGCAACAACAAATTAATCAAAGCTGCAGGATATCTTTGATGTAGAGCCAGCCAGAGCATCCATCCCGGCCCACGGCAGTGTGTACGCCACCGTCACATTCTCCCCTCCATCCATGCAGGTGTACAAGAGTTTTATCTTACACTTTTAAAAACAGATTTCTGACATGCATCCATAAATATTTTGTTAATAACAAAGGGGAAATTTTTAATTTAAACACATATCCCTCATGCTCTCCATAGTTAACAAAAGGGTAAGCTTACTAAAAAAGAAACAGCAAAAAAAAAAAATGTAAATCTTTCTTTTGCAAGGAGAAAAGATAGTAGCCGAACTGTTTGTGAAAAAAATTATTTACTGTGAAAATTCCTTCATACACTGAACTTTTGCCAAATCAAATCTGATTTTTTTTCTCCACAGACCTACACTGGTCAGTTTGGGGTGGCCATAGAGGGTCTGACCGGGCCCCAGGCCAAGCTCAGGAACTTTTTAATTAATATCCAAACGATAAACCCCTAAAGACATGGGCATCGTGAAATCTACATTTCTAACCAAAAATGATTTCATACAAAGATCTTTTGCTAAATTACGTTTGTACTTTTCTCAACAGACCTACACAGGTCAGTTTGAGGTGGCCGTAGAGGGACTGACCGGGCCCCAGGCCAAGCTGAGGAACCTGTCCTTCGAGGTCCAGGGGGAGGGCAACCTGCCCCGTGTCTCGGTGCTCAAACCCTCGCTGCGCAACAAGAAGGGAACGCCCCTTCTACTCTTCACCCGCCTCCTCACTGGGCGATCACAGACGCTGCCTCTCTGCCTAGCCAACGATGGAACTTTACCTAGCAAGGTAGATTTTATATATATATATTTTTGTTTTAACTTCAGTTGTTAGTGATCCTAATTAGGCCGGGTTATTTTGGCTATTTTATAGCTGGACGGGGGTGGGGTACTCAAGCCCCTGCTGAGTATTTCCAAAATGTTTTATATCATTTGTTCTCAATCTGTTCTAGGCCCCGTTGCAGAAAGAGATATAATCGATTGTAAGTCACGATTGATCGTAAGTCAGCAAATTTACGCGTTTCAACCAATCGGATTTGCGCATCTAGAACACGTGATCTGACTTACGATCAATCGTAACTTACAATCGATTGTATCTCTTTCAGCAACGGGGCCCTGGTCTATTAAATGTGTTATAATTTGTTGAAAACATATTCAGCCTGGTATTCTTTATTTGTTATTTCTCTGTCATCCCAAATAGTGTTGTATAATGTCTATGTTAATCCCTCTAGCACCCTGTTATTCTAGTCCCCTCTTCACCCGACCTAAAACATTGTTTTATTGAAGCATTCTTTTTCAGGTCTATTTAGTATTTGAGTTGATGATGAAGTGCTAATAAATGCAACTTTTCTTTTGCTATTTTTGTTTTCTTAGGTTGACATTGATCTAGGGGATGCATCTGGCTGTTTCAGACTGCAGAGTTCAGCCAAGACCAGACTCATCTACCCCACATACAGTGACACACTCTTGTCTGAAGGTAAGCATACAGCTCCAAGATGAAAGGAATTTGAAAAAGGTCTCGGGTCTTGAATCAATCACAGATAATAATAATAATAATAATCAAAATGGAGAGTACTTAAAAAATAGTGCACCTTCTGTCTTTCCGATGCTCGCTGCATAAAATCATTATTACCCCGGTCATCAGATCCACACTGCAATCAATCCAGCACATAAAGTGCACATTTTCCACTACTTGAGAAGCATTCTAGCCAGGCACCTCATAGGACCAGAAGTAACATTAAATCAGAATAATTGTTGCTAATTTTCTGCATTTTGGTTTACTTTCTGTTTATTTATTTATGTTTGTCGTTCTTACCAGAAGGTTGAAGAAGGAGATGTAAATAGTGAATGATTTAGAAAACATTCAAATTTGATGGTAACTGTAAATTGACATAAGATTCGTTTTTATGGGGCATCCTACTGTAACTTGAATTGTTGCTTGTTCTGTACTCTATAGGCGACGCCTCAAAGAGACACCCACACTCTGCATCCCTCATCATCCAGCCGCGGGAGAACGCAGAGTTCCACGTTGTGTACACGGCCGGCGCCACGGGGCGCAGCGCTGCTCATGTGCGCATCACGGTCACGGACAACCAGTTCGAGAACCAGATGATCCAGATCGTCGGGGAGGCGTACGAAGATGACGTGACGCTGGACAACATCCACAGCCTGGTGACGGAGGAGAGCATTGATGGAGCTGTGGAGGATGAACAGATTGCTGGTGAGAAATTGGAAATCCTCTCATTCATTTTACTTTTCATGGACTTTTCAAAAATATATACAATGAACTCAGAATTACTTTCCCATTATGCTTAGTACAAATATAGTCAGATAAGTGCTTGACTTTAAGTCACGGGACCCGATAACGAGGTCGATTGATACCCCAGTGTTTTAATCCATATCAATCTTTTGTATCATCCTTGTAGCTGCACCGTCCAATCATATCCACTTTGGGGACTGCCACATCAACGAAGCACGCCAACTGAGCTTCACAATGACCAATCACAGTCAGACAGACACTATCCGCTTTGCCTGGCCTGAGAATCATGCGCAGCTGAAATTCTCGCCAGCTCTCGGCCACCTGCACGCGGGCTGCGCCAAGGACGTTGTCATCACGTTCAAGACGGCCGCGACAGTCGCCCTGACCGGCACATCCATCAACTGCAAGATCGCCAAGATCGCATTCGACAAGCCCGTTGATCAGGTTAGTACAACACTACAATGTGCAATTGCTTATTGTAAATATTTAGTAGTAGCTTGATCATGATGATGATGATCCACAACACTTGCATGGTGCCATTATCTTTTTCAAATGCTGAAGGCGCCTGCACATCCAATAGTTATCCTATAGATTGCACATTTGCTCAAAAAAGGCCTGCTTTAAAACTCTCAAAATTTTCAGTGTTTTACTGGGGTAACAGCCCATAATTAAAAAAGTTTTGCTTTCAAAAAAATTAATGAATAAGATTGTCAATTATGATTTAATAAGATGGTTCAATAAAATAACCAGGTCAATGAGTCAACAAAAAAAAAAAAAAAAAATCCTAGTTTAAAGTTCCTTTTTACCCCACCCTTATCTGTTCTACTCTAACCAATTAAAGTATCATTCTATTTAGAAGAGAAACCTGCATACTCAAAATGTATCACTAAACACCCTCCCTCTCTTAATCTGTTCTTCACCAGGTGTTTGACTGGGATGACCGCATGCGCACGGTCAAGTGGGTTGACCTCCCACTGGCATCCAACCGTCCAGCCACTGGTGAGCAAGGTGGGGGCCGACCGCGCTCCACGCAGGACCTCAAGCGGGAAGAGCGTGAGAGTCGCAAGGATCACAAGAAGGGTGGTGGGGGAAGTAATGCGGCGGCCGCCCAGGCGGCGGCGGCTGCTGAGGCCGCGGAGAGGGAGAAGAATGAGGAGGAGATGAGGAAGAGGATGGATGCCTCCCAGGAGCAGCCACGACCCTCCAAGAAAAAGGTGAGACAGCCTAGGAAAGAGTTTGTAGTGCATACACACACATGAATATTTGCAACTTCATGAAAATATGTGTATTTAATTTAAGCCATTGTACTACATTTTAATTGTAGTTGTGGGAGACGCAGTCCCTGACTTAAAAAAGGTTATACTTATACTGTGAAGGAAGATTTGAGCCCCAACCCACTTCCTGTTTCACATGTCTCTATCTGTGTACAAATATACAAATATAGACATAACTGTACTCTGAAAAGTTTTCTATGTACATTTAATGAAATGTATGAGAAAGTTACTGAGCAAGGATGATATATTTTGTTCCCTAAGCCTAAGTGATTGAGACTGAAGCACTCAGCCCGAGCCCATTTATACCGTGAAGGAAGATTCGAGCCTCGACACACTCCCTGTTTTACATGGCTCTATCCATGTACTCTAAGCAAAGTAGAGGCATAGTTGAACTCTCAAGATAGCTATCCAAAATGTATTTCCATATAAATTAATATATGAGAAAGTTACTGAGCAATTAGGATAATATATTTTTGTCCCCTAACCCCAGGTGATTGAGACAGAGCCCGAGCCAACTTACACCGTGAAGGAAGACTCGAGCCGGGATCTACAGCTGATGGTCTCAGCCAACGCTGACTTCTGCAAGTTCAAGTGCAAGGTTGATGCCATACACTTCAAGGAAACTCTCATGTTCCAGACAAGGATGTTCTCGTAAGTAAAAAACTTGGGTTCAAACTTGTTGCTTGTTGCTTAGTGGTTAGAGCACTGGTTTAGCAATCCTAAGGTCTCTGGTTTGATTCTCAGTTAAGTACATTGATATATTGAAAATACTTCCATAATAGGGCCTTGTAGCTCAGTGGTTATCCGGTGTCTTGGTTTTGATTCCGAGCAAACCCCAATTTTCTTAGCTCATTTTCATTTATTCAGCACTTTTATTGTCACTTGAACAAATACCTTTGTCTTTGGTACCTACCGTTTCCAGTTGACCAACAAGGTAGCAGTAGAGCTTCCATTCAGCTGGCAGGTTGTTATGGAGGACAAGGCAGCCCAATACAAAAAATCAGCTTCAATAACTAAGACATGTAACAATATGTCACAGTATTATTGACTTCATTAATACAGGCATGTAACAAATATGTCACACTGTCACTTTCTAATACCAATTGTCATGCCTTTGTCACCTACAGTTTCCAGTTGACCAACAAGGGAGCGGTGGAGCTGCCGTTCAGCTGGCAGGTGGTGATGGAGGACGAGGCAGCCCAGCACAAGACGGTCAGTTTTGCGGACGGTGAGCAGCTGCGTCTCCCGTCACGTTGCAGCACGAGTATCGATGGCAGTGCGCCGGACGTCTACCCGTTCAGCGTCGAGCCAGAGGTTGGTTCCGTCCCAGCGGGAAAGAAACAAAACTTCCAGGTTAAATTTGCACCTCTTGACATCAAGGACTACGAAGGAAGACTCATCTGCAGGTAATTATTGTAGTCACCCCTTTCATTGATTTCATTGATATGGTCTAGATTGATCTAGAGACCAGAATGGCTTTTGTTTTGTTTTTTGTATGTCATAAGGAATGTTTTAGTCTGTGTCTAGAGTTTAGGTCTGAAGATCTGATGAACTGCCTTTTGAAGAAAAAAAAGCAAGAAAAAAAAAGCAAAACAAATATGTAACTGTCTCTTCCTCCCACTAAGGTCCATAGAGGAGGGTAAGCAAGGCACTACTTCCATGTTTACCTGGAAGACTCTGAATATATCACAAGTACCAGATGATATTAAAGTATTACTTTTATTTCCTCTACTAGGGTTCCTAACTTGGAGGAGGGTAAGCAAGGTAATATGTTGGCCCTAAAGGGGCGTAGCATGATGCCCTACTGCCACTTTGACCTGGATGCATGAATATATCACCAGAACCAGATAGTATTATATGAAATGATATCACTTTTATTCCCCCTACTAGGGTTCCCAACTTGGAGGAGGGTAAGCAAGGCCCCGTGTTGGCCCTCAAGGGGCGCAGCATGATGCCCTACTGCCACTTCGACCTGGAGGACTCTGATTACATCACTGGAGCCAGACGCAACCCGGAGCTACCAGGAGCAGGAGGAGCCCCTCCTGGATCCACGCTGGATCCCAATACACGGGTCATTGAGTTTGTCTCCATCGGGGTCCAGGTGAGTGCTATATGGTCTAATTTTCTTCTGAGAGAAATTCTAAGCCAAGTTCCCATATTCTGCACCTGGGTAAAAACCAGCAAATGTGAATAAAGTGCATTGCTGCCACTGGGATAAGTATGTGTTATAAAACTTGCTAAGATGTTTGTGGTTATAGGGGGTATATGTGGTTATGGGATGAAAATATGCATTTTGGTGGCGTTTCAATCCAATTTTTTTAATTGACTAAATATGAATCTAATGAATCTAAATATCGAGCAGCCATGGCATTCGAGTGGGGAAATTTAGCTTCTTCTTCAGTGAATTATGAAAATTGTGTTTTCATCGTGAAGTTGTTGATTTGTTTAATTTGCATGCCATTATTACTGAATACTGTACTTCTTTATTAAATGAAAACTGTGTAATGCTTCAAACATACAGGTGAAGAACACTCGTCAGTTCCACATCGTGAACCCGACAGCCACACCCTACACCTTTGTGTGGAGCTGTGAGGATGAGGAGGATCCCAAGAAACCCATCAACTTCACTTGTGTCACCAGACAGGGCCAGGTCGCCTCGGGCAAAAAGACCCAGGTTTGTAATCTACTTTTTGTAATTACAAAATGGGGCATATTATGAGTGTGATAACTTTATGGCCTCGGGAGGTGAGATCCCAAATTTCTTCTCATCCTTTGGATTTGTGTCAGGTATATATAGCTTCTGAATAAATGATAGATTGAAAAGTTAAGGGGTTTCAGGGACGAATGTCAGCCCTTGGGCTGTCTATAGCTCAGCTGGTAGAGCACCTGTCTAGCAATCCTGGGGTCCCTTGATCCGACACCTCTAGATATCTTTAAGGAAATTCTCTTTGTAGATAAATTATTACAATTATGGTGTCTTTTGTAACATTTGAGTTCCTCCCCAGTCAGCTGGTCATGGTAGCGTCCTTCAACTTGCTTATTTAAGACTGCTGATTAGGAATGATGCTTGTTGAATATATTACACCATATTCAGAAACAGATAACCAGTCATGAGAATCCGTAATCGCATATTTGTTTTAACTTCTCTAATGATCAGGTGACATTTGAGTTCCTGCCCAGTCAGCTAGACATAGTGGAGTCCTTCTGGCGTTTCACCATCCCGGAGCAGAACATCTCTGTTCCCTTCCTCCTGGTGGGTGATGCCCGTGAACCAGCCGTCTCCACGGACAGGTCCCACATCAACTTCAAGTCCATGCTTCTCGGTAAGTAATTCGTGGCATACTTGTGTGAATTGAATTTAAGTTTGCAATTTTTTAATTAGCTGGATAGAAGCTGGCAAAATGTAAGTAATAATTTCTTCCCTGGTCCTGATCAACAATGAAACTGAGGAGAATTTAAACAAATTACAAAATCTTCAAACTTCAGGAGATGAGATTATTAAAGTATTAAAGGACAATGAAACTATGGCTTTCGGCTACTATTATCATTTACAGGGTGAACAGACATTTAATTTGATACATGACTTGGCAATTTTAGCCTACTGGATCCCATGAAATCCTTCTGTGAACATACCCAAATTTTACTAATTGTTACGGTGGCAAAAGATGATGGGAGCGGCCATGTTTGTGTAACTACCCGACATGCTTTGCAAATTCTGACGTATGTGCGGATGGCCGAACAAAAAGATAGAGAAGCTTTTCACTAATTTGCAGACTCATCAAAGCGTCTACAAGTATTCAAACAATGGTTTGAATTGGTGTTATTGAATTGAGTTAAGTGCAGGAATGCATCATTGACCGATCACAGTGCTGTAAGTCCGCACAGACCTAACAATGGCGGCCTCCAGCGTTCGCGTGAATAGTGGTGTACCCAATAGAGTTTTTTACATATTTCTTCCAAAGCAGAAATCTGAGTCGGGGTAATGTTATGCGGGGTAATGTTATGCGAAATAAACAGGCATATTACGATGTACAAAGTAGTATAAACTCTATTCTAGAGTTGCATTGGCCTTTAATGTTTGTTTTTGTGTTTGTTTTTTCTTCCATAGGCAATACTGCATATGAGCAGGTGTTCCTGATAAACAACGAGGAACGTCCATTTGACTTTGAGATTGATGACACATCCTGCCATTCCGAGGCGTTCTCTTCAAGACTTGTGATATCGCCCATGAAGGGAGCCATCCTACCCAATGACAGGTGAGTGATAGAAAACAAACAAACACATAAATAATGAAATAAACAAACCTTCCATTGCATGAGGAAAGAAGTGTATTCACTTTTCCAACAGGTGCAAGAGACATATTTAAGCATGTTAACTTTATTGCAAAATGTAAAAAAAAAATAACAGATTTACAAATGTGACCGTTATCAAGCATATAATAGACGTTCATCTCAACTCAAACTTTTTTAGGAATGGTAAAGAAGTTCAAAAAGCATTCTCATTCACATTCTCCTCTCTTATGTCAACTTTTATAAATTTCTTTAACTCACATTCATTTTATTCCACCATACAGTGTAGAATATCGATTGACATATCAGTCACACTTCATGATGGGAATCATGGTACCTGAGGAGAAAGCCATCAACTTCATCATCTAGATCTGGTGTTTGCAGGAAGACATTTTGTAAAGGCATTATTTTCTTAATGTCATTATACCTTTCATGCTTATCTAAAATGTAGAATCCCTATTGATGTGTCCTTCACGCCTCATGAGGAGAAAGTCGTCAACTTCAACGTCCAGATCCGCGTCCGTAAGAAGACGTTGCCAATTTGCCTGAATGTGAAAGCAGAGGGCTACTCCATGAACGCCATGCTCCTGTGCGAGGACTCCACCGGCCAGAAGATGGAGCTAACCAGCAATGGGATCAACTCGCTGGACTTTGGAGAGGTTGGTTTCTAATATAATTGTACCATCTATTTCCAGTGCCATCATGGGCGTATAGGGGCACATTTTCCCCAGGGGGGCTGAGGGTTAGGGTTTATTTTAATATCACAATTTAACCACCCGTAAATTATATATTTTTCATGACTTTTCCAGAATATTTTTTGCCTGAAAATAATATGAGTTTGCCTTTAGCAGAGTGCCTAATTACCTTTTACTTGTATTTTCCTATAGATTGAAGTGAATGAGAAGGCAGTGCGCTCGCTGTATATCATCAACACGGGCAAATTCAACTTTGACTATGAGTGGCAGCTGAAGGAGGAGATAAAGGGGAACAACCCTCGTCTGTCCATTTCTCCGGAGTCTGGCGCCGTGCCTTGCAACGATCGTAAGCGTAGTGTCATAGCCTTCCGACCCACGTCGAAGACGACGCTTCGTGGCTGCGAACTCATCTGTAGGGTAGGTCTTGTTTGTTTGTTTGTTTATTGGTTCGTTCGTTTATTCAACCATACAAATTCATATGAATCATGAATGAATTAATATGGTTTATAAAACAGCTCTGGTGAATTCTGTAACGTGATTGGTTAAATCCTGTCACGTGACTATTCATTAAATTTCCACAAACATGCACGACCGTGCAAAACAGGGTGCAACCCCATGCATTACTCGTTTTGGTTGCGCAACTTTTTGCACGGCTGTGACGTCACAATGCTTGTTTACATAGTTCGATCGAAGACATCTTGCGAAAGTGATACAAATATGATGGAAATTGCTTCATTTTGTAAATTATCTGTTCTGTAGTAAATAAATGTGTGCAATTTCGTAAATTATATGGTATGTGGTTTGATATTGGGAAGTCTTGGAATGGGAATGCATACAATTCTTTGATAATTCTCACTTTTAACGAGAAAATTTTCTGATTTTCGGCGACTGTGATTGATCTAGAGTAAAATTCAGTGAAGCGAGTGCAGAAGTGATGATTAATTTTGTAAATTCCTTAACAAATTCACACTCTAGAGAGTAGATAGACTGGGTTACTAATTGTGGCGAGTCTGTTTTCAATAATCCAGCAAAATGAAACAATCCGTGGTTGAGCTTAGTTTTATAAAACTAATAATACAACAGTCTTATTATCGTACATTGTGTAAATGCATGGACTCTCGGCTATGTTAGCTGTGCGCATGCGCACTCGGCGTTGCCTCGTGCACATCGCACAGATAACATAGCCTCGAGTGCAATGAATTTACACAATGCACTCTAGACAGTGTATTATTAGTATAAAGGCTCACTTAGCTCACATAACTGTACTTGAGCTTATGAAATCATAAATGAATAAATTCAATATGAAGCTTATATTTACAGCTTGTTTCCTTACCAATTTTGCAGGTAATTTTTACTTGATTCTGTCCTAGATTTTGTAGAGCACTGGTCTAGCAATCCGGAGGCATTATTTGATTCCCGGGGGAAGACCAATTTTCTTTGCTTATTTTATATTACTTGTTAGTTTTCCCGATGTTTAAATTTATATTCTGTCCTTGTAAGCTGTTTAGTAATAAGTCAATTTAATTTTGTTATCATTCATTCATTCATGCACATTAATTTTCCCTCTTTCTTTCTGTTCCCACAATCTGCCCTTCTAGATTGCGAACGGCCCGACATACGAGATCAAGATCTCAGGTGACGGAGTAGCCCCTGGTCTGCACTTCTCCTTCAATCGGTACGACTTTGGTCCGTGCTTCATCCACCGTGCTGGCATGCCTACCCACTCTGCCATCCTCACTGTTACCAACAAAGACTCCAAAGATATCAGGTCAGAATTGTCTCTCTTTTCTTATTCAGTGTTTTATCTTTCACTAATATTTATGGAGCAGGGATTCAATTTTTATTTAGTTGGTCCATGCTAACCCAAAGTCTCAATTAAACTTCATTATGTTTTACTGACCTCAAGAAAAATTATAACTCTAATTCAAACTTCATTATGTTATAATGTTGTCCCTTCCACAGTGTGGACTGCCTGTACACCAGCACCTCCCATCTACACCTGCAGTTTGATGCCATGGTGCATGACCCCGGGAGACAGCCGCAATCTCACCTTCATCTTCTACCCAACACCTCCACTTGGATTTGATTATCAATCATATCAATTAGGTGCTTTATAAATCAAACCATATTATTATAATTTTGTTGTTTTCTCTCCTGCAGTGTGGACTGCCTGTACACCAGCACCTCCCATCTACACCTGCAGTTTGATGCAACAGTGCTGGCACCGGGACAAAGCCGCAACCTCACTTTCACCTTCTACCCTCGGGAGGCCACCCGCTACCACGAGATCATCCCCTTTGAACTCAACGGTCTCTCTCGTACTCAGGTGAGAATCAATGAATAAAGCGGTATAACAAAAATACATGGGGCTCAGTAAGATTGCGCCCCCGAAATGACAACAAATTGCCTTGCATAGGATTCAATAAAAAACAAATTTTAGTGTGTAAATTGTTTTTGTGCTGGCAAGCTTAAAACCCTTTTTTTGACAATCATGTTCAAAACCTTCCAAATGATAGTGTTTGTTTATATAGTTTATCTTGTATTTGTTTAGCTCCTGAAAATATTAATAAATCTATTTTTAACCTACATAAATCCTGTCAAATCCTGATCATGATGCCATGTAAATAGAGCCTTATCATCATGTGAGCCTCAAAAAGTAATGCTTGTTTATATCTTTGTATTTGTTTGATTTAAAACAAATCATAGGTTGAGATCATGGGTCTGGGCACCGAGATGCGAGTGGAGGTGGCCAACCCAGCCGACCGCGTCGTCAACTTTGGGGCGCTGCGCATCGGGCAGGTGGCCAAGCGGGCCGTGCCCATCATCAACAACAGCCCCGCCCCCCTCTCCTTCAACGTGGCCATCACGCCCCTCAACCCCATCCTACAGCAGGTGCCCACGGTGTTGAAGTTGTCACCAACGCAGGAGATCAGTCTGAAGCCAAAGGGCGGGTCGTCGCACCTGGAGCTGGTCTTCAGCCCTAAGTGTCGCATCCCGCAGTTCACTGAAGAGGTTGGTAGAATTCATATTTATCCCTGCCGTCAATCTTTCTTGTTCATAAACCCTAAGCCTGCAACAGGGTTGTTCAGTGTTAACTGGTTAAGAAGGGTGATGCATGCATGGCACCTGGAACTAGTCTTGAGTAAGAAAAGTGAATAACTTAAATGTGTTGTTTTTCCCCTTTACGCATATATTTCTTATGAGCAACTTATTTGGGGCAAATCATTCTTATTATTAAGGACTTGTGTTTCATTTCCAACCCAGTGCTATCTTTTCTTAGGCAAGATATTTTATCAACGGGATCCATGGTCTTCAAGTAATAAATGTTTTTGTTTTTTCATTGTCTTTTTAGATTATGCTCGAGTGTGCAGGTCTCTCGCAGCCTTTGCTGGTAGTGAGCGGTTCATGCCAGGGGATTGAAATCACCCTGGACCAGGAGTCTATCCCATTTGGAGCCGTGGTCCTCAAGAGCAGTACCACACGCAAGCTTCTTATGTCCAACACGGGAGATGTTGGTGCTGCGTAAGTTCACATATTTAATGAAATAAAGATTAAAATAGAGGATATTATAAAGTATTAAATGTAAATATGCTTTATGCGCTACCTGTATTGCTTTAGCTGAGAGCCAAACTAGGTTCACAGAATAAATATGACCTAAATCATTGAAACCATGCATGCACTTGTCAGTAATTCATATTTTGAAGAAAATTCACGAGAAGAAGGTCATGGATTTAACCTAATTTTGTAGGTACTTTAACGACTCATCGCTCAAAGATTACCCTACTTTCAATTAATAGCGATCACAAAAACTCATCTTCTTTTCATTTTTCAGGGCTAGTCCTGAAATATTCAGGCTGAGATCTGTGGAGAATTTAGATCATGCCAAAATCAAATTGCTTTCCATATTTTCATTACTGTTGTGTTTTACTTTTGATTTCTAGCTTCAAATGGAATGCAAGTAAGTTTGCGCCAGATTTCTCAATCACTCCCGAGGCCGGCTACATCTCACCGGGCATGACGGTCACCTTTGAGGTGACCTTCAAACCAACCACCGTCGCCCAGGACATCAGATACGATGTAAGTGGAAAATTTGTCAGAAATATATGAAGCATTTGGAACAAAGAATAGGAGTAGATTCTTGATCCATTTTTTTTTGGGGGGGGGGGGGGTGTGGTGGAGGGTAAATTTTGGTCACTTGAAATGTCAAATAAATTCAAACAAACCCAGCTGTGTTACTATGCACTATAACATAAAATTTTCCAATAGGTTTAGATAATCACTGCAGATGAAGAACATTCCAGTGCAGGTCATTAGGTCATTAGGTCAAGGAAATTAGCAATATTTGTATTCGATCAATATCAAGATTTTAGTTATGATATTTATGGCTCATGGCGTTTATTCTTGCACCTATGATGGAACAGCAACTGTCGTGCAGCATCGAGGGATCGCGCCCGCTCCGCCTTGTCCTGACCGGCATGTGCGTCAACTGCCAGCCGCAGAAGGAGATCCTGCACTTTAGCACGCACGTGCGCGTCAAGGACACGCGCAGCCTGACGCTCCACAACCGCACCAACCAGCGATGGGCCCAGCTCAAACCGGTGATCGAGGGAGAGCACTGGACCGGGGCAGAGGCCATTACGGTTGAGCCGCAGCAGAGCAAGGCGTACGAGCTGGTCTATCGCCCTCTAGTGATGACCGCTGAGGGCAAGAAACACACTGTAAGTTAAAAAAAAGTTGTAAAATTAAAAAAGTTGCATCACAATAGCGCGATCCCTTGCACTAACCCTTTATTCGTTGATTTCATTAGTCTTGGGTCAGTGTTTATTATAGCTTCTGACTATTACAAGCATTGAAAAGGGTTTCTGGGATGAACACAGTCATTGCACAGGCTTTCTAGCTCAGTTGATGGAGCAACGGTCTTTCAATCCGGAGGTCTCTCGTCACTTTCCCTTATATTTGAATAAACAAACAAAATAATACAAAGTTCTCCTTTTGTGCAGTTGCTGCTAACCAGCATTGAGCCCCAGATGAAGATGAAGATTGTATTAAGAATGACTATAAATGAGGAGTGAATCCTTTTGAGAAATGGGTAGATTTTTTAGGAGAGCAAACCTTATTACTAAAATGCATTTGGTTTTGTTTACAGGGAAGTGTGTTCTTTGCCCTGCCCGATGGCTCAGGCCTCATGTACAACATGGTGGGTGTGGCGGAGGCGCCCAAGGCAGCCGGTAACATCACCAGGGACATTCCCAGCAAGACGCACTACACCGAGTCACTTCCCATCTCCAACTGGCTCAAGAGACCACAAAGGTATGAACAATCAAATCTGCTTTTAGCAACCACAATCACGTTTCTGTGAGGTCAATTTTACATATACATGTATCAGGCATATACAAGTTTAATTGGCATGGACAGAGAACGGAATGTATAATTCATCATTATTTGAATTCAATCCGAGTAATGCAGTCATACATTTTTGGGATTTTTATTTGGTCTTAGAGAGAGGGACTATTAGACAGATTTACATCAACCTTTGTTATCAATTTGGACTATGCAGTTTTATTGAAGACTTTTACATTATCATTTTTTAATCAGTTCATGTTCAACTTTTAATTTGTCATAATTATATTGATATTGTTCAAAGCAGGCCAGGTATACCCACCAAGTGCACTACAAGGGTCTGGACTACATACTTAGTGCATCTTATGACAATATGGATCAATCTATGTTATAAAGCTTTTAATTAATTCCATTTATTATTTCAATGTTAATTTCTGCATTGATAGATTCAAGGCTATCATTGAGATGATCAAACCAGACAAGTTAGACTCAGCCACCACACTCAAGGGCCTGGACTACATAGATGTGCCTGGTCTTAGCAAAAGGGACTACAAACTCAACTTCTTCTGCCACAAAGAAGCATCATATGCTGCCAAGGTAAATAAAATTACATACTTCTTAAATCATGGAGCCATTTATTTCGAATGAGATGTCTCGATCTTTAAAAAAAGAGGAACATTTACCAGGGATAAAAGTTATGAATGGTCGTCTCTTTTTTATGTTCAGAGTTGGGGGGATATATAAATGTCAGTATTTAATTTATTTTAGAAAATGCATGAGTCTACTCACTAGATATGGTTGATGTCTTCTTCATTTTAATCTGTGACAAACAACTTGAATAATTTAAATTCTACTAACAGTTCTTTTTGTAAAGTTGCAGATTCTGAATGATATTGGATGGCCATGTGATATGCCTGGAATCTAATTCAAATCTATTCTAATTTGGGTGAAATACTTAAAAATAAAGTTGTCTTTTTCTGTCTCTCATAATCCAGATTATCTTCCGCAACGAGCAGACCAACGAGTTCCAGTTCTACTACCTGACCTTCAAGAGCACTCCTCCGGGCATCATTGACCTCGTGGAGATGAGCACACCTGTCCGCCTCTCAACCTCCCACACCATCAGCCTAGAGAACCCCCTAGCCATCCCCGTCACCTTCCAGACTAGCTGTGCTCTCAATGACATCATGGTGCCTCCACAACTCATGGTGCCCCCTCAGTCAGAGGTATGATAGTAACGATCATAGTGATAATAATAGTAGTATTATTTATTTAGGTAGGCTTTAATCCTCTCACACCATCAGCCTAGAGAACCCCCTAGCCTTCTCCGTCACCCTAGCTGTGCTCTAAATGACATCATGGTGCCTCCACAACTCATCGTGCCCCCTCAATCAGAGGTATTATAGTAAAGATAATACATAGAGTAATTAGTAATAGCAATAATAATGGAAATAATTATTGTATCTTGGTAAGCTTTTACTTTGTTTTATGTCATTGGTGTAGAATAAAGACCAATGTGACATGATGTTATCCATAACTCTATCAACAAACTTGGTTAATACTCCTTTGAACTATGCAGCTGACGGCTATAATTTACATTTCTTTCTCTTTTCTACAGGGCATTCTGAGCTTCGAGTTCCTGCCCCTGAAGACTGGCGAAACATCAGGCAAGCTGACCCTGGCCAGCAACGAGCTCGGTCAGTACTCCTACGACCTCCAGCTGACCGCCACGCCGGCCGGGCCAGAGAAAGCCGTCTTCTTCAGGGCTTCGCTCGGAGGCAACCACACCCAGACCACCAAGTTTGTCAACTTTGCCAAAGTGAAGACCGAGTACTCATGCAAGGTGAATACTAACGATTTCCTGTAGTACAGTGGAACCTCTTTATAACCAGCACCTTGGGCCCATTGGATTTAACTCGTTATTTAAGTTATTATTATTTGTGGTATCAGGGCTTAAAAATAAAAGAATACATAGAATGTGGAACTGCGAAATGACCTCTCTTCGTTATAATAGAGCTCGTTATAAAGAGATTTCAGTGTAGTACTGTACAGTAATGAAAGGGTTTCAGTGTTTGATTTGAACAGTTTGCTTTTGTTATGTTAGAAAGTAGAACTTTTTCCTTGTAAATGTACATACTGTAGTAGGGAACTTATTACCAATCCTTGGGCAGTCAATTATATCCATGGAAAAGTTCCTGTTTAATGGATTTGAAATCTATATTGGTCATTTGTTCAAAAAATAAAATTATAATATAGAGAATCGATTTTCTTTATGAAGGATATTTGATGCCCTTTTTTTTTTGCATAGAGTTCAAGCCTTTTTTTATGTGATACTATGTAAGGACATGAATTAAGTCTATAATTATATGGGATGTGAAACTATGGTATAGAATGTGAATTGTATGATTTTTGTTATTGCCCTGACAGATTGACAACGGTGACTTCCACTGCGACAAGAACATCACGGCAGCGCCGGGATCCAGCGGTGGAAGTGAGGTCAGCTTCGACATCACCTTTGAGCCGTCGCGGCTGGGCGAGACGCGAGGCACTCTGACCCTGCACTCCCCGCTTGGCGGAGAATACACGTTCCCGCTCTTTGGCACGTGCATCGCGCCCAAGCCGCAGGGCCCCTATACGATCAAGGCGGGTTCCACGGCCTCCATCCCGTTCCGCAACATCTTCTCACATACCACCGCCTTCACGTTCCAGGTCGACAATTCGGCTTTCACGTGCAAGCCTGGCGACCAGGTACGTACATTTCAGTGTTTTTTGTTAGGCGGTTAAACCATTCTTTTTATGCCTCCGCCAACGAAGTGGCCGGAGGCATTATGTTTTCGGGTTGTCCGTCCGTCCGTCCGTCCGTCCGTCCGTCCGTCCGTCCGTACGTCCCGTTTTCGTTCTCGCGATAACTCAAGAACCGGTTGACGTATCAATTTCAAACTTGGTATGAGTGTACATATTGGGGTGACAATGATCTGATTAGATTTTAGTGGTCATGAGGTCAAAGGTCAAGGTCACAGGTCTCAATATATATGCAAAAATGCCTCGTTCTCGCGATATCTCAAGAACCGGTTGACGGATCAATTTCAAACTCAGTATGAGTGTACATATTAGGTTGGCAATGATCTGATTAGATTTTGGGGTTCATGAGGTCAAAGGTCAAGGTCACAGGACTCAATATATGTGCTAAAATGCTTTGTTCTCGTGATATCTTAAGAACCGGTTGATGGCTCAATTTCAAACATGGTATGATTGTACATATTGGGGTGGTTATGATTTGATTACATTTTAGGGTTCATGAGGTCAAAGGTCAAGGTCACAGGACTCAATATATGTGAAAAAATGCCTCTTTCTCGCGATATCTCAAGAACTGGTTGACGGATCAATTTCTAACTTAGTATGAGTGTACACATCTGGGTGGCAATGATCGGATTCGACTTAGGGGTCATGAGGTCAAAGGTCAAGGTCACAGGACACAATATATATGCAAAAATGGTTTGTAATGGCAAAATTTCAAGAACTGAATATCAGATTCAATCAAACTTGGTACCTGAATGTATCATAAAGAGTCAATGTAGCCATAAAAATATTGGGATCATGAGGTTGAGGTCAAGGTCACATAACTCTACATGCAAAAAAGCTTGTAATGGCAAAATCTCAAGAACTAAATGTCAGATTTCAATCTCACTTGGTACCTGAATGTTTCAGGAGCCAATGTAGCCATCAAAGTTTGGGGTCATATGGTCAAGGTCACAGAACTTGAAATATATGAAAAAAAAAATTAATTCAAGATATTAAAATCGCGTGATAGCGGAGGCATAATTTTCGACTGCGCGCAGTCGAATATCCATCTAGTTTAGCCAACTCTCTATCTTCCCTACGTTTCTTGAATCAAGTATATTTTGAGAAATTATTCACCCTATCATTTTCATTGTGTAATACCTTATTTGCTTTATGTTTTCTCCAATGAAATCGACTTTGGGAAATTAGATGTAAACCATTTGTTATTTGCTTTGTCATTGTCAGGTTCGTGGCAAGAAGACGCACAACATCATCATCGGGTACGAGGGTAACACCGACGGCACCAAGGCACCCAAGATGGGCAAGCTGGTCGTCACCTGCGCACGCTCAGCCGGGGGAGCAGCCAACGTCTCCTGGACATACTACCTGAAGGGAGTCACTCCCTAGAATGGGGAGCAGCGAAATCTTTTTGGACATTCATACATACTAAGAAGATATTAAATGGGGAAAAAGGTTGGCTGTTATTTGTTGGCATACTCAGCTGGGGAGTGGCGAACGTCTCCTGGACATACTACTTGAAGGGAATCACACCTTTGAATGGGGAGCAGCTAAATTCCCATTAACATTCATACATAATATGGGGAAAACAAGTTGCAAATTGCAATGGATTTTGTTTCTGAAGGGGATCTTAATTCAGAATGGGAAGAGGCAAACTTATGTCACTCCTACGAGAAGGTCACCGCATATTAAATGCCTTATGCCAATGAAAATTTAAATGTTTGATATTCAAAAATAGTTATGGACTTTAAAAGGGATCACAATTCAAAATGGGAAGAGTCAAATGCTGTATGCCAATGAAAATTATTCAACACTTGACAATTTGATATCCTGATGTTCATATAAATTTACATTACTGAGCTATTCTTATGTTTGTACAGAGAAGTTTATTTCTATGAGGGGCAAATTGATAGTAGAAAAAATATTGTTAAAGGGAATGCAAGAATTATCTAGGTAAACACTATAGGAATTTACACCTTACTTGATCTGTAAAAGCAAGTAGTTTTGAGATAGTATGTCAAGAAGACATAATATAAGCATTGATTGAAAGCTGAAGAAATAAATCATATTTAACTGAAGACATTTAATATGTTCATATATTCTGTATTCAGCAGCAATGAGTTAAATTTCCTTGTAAAATATTGTATTTTATTGTAATTCATATTTCTGGTATATGTCAGTAATAAAGAAATATACATTTCACTCCCATTCAAACGTCACACAAAAAGAATAGTCATAGTTAAATCTCAAATTTGTATTTGTATTTGCATTTATTACAAAAATCTTTATATACATATTTACAAAGCAGTGAAATCAACATGTATTATGTACAGATATGGATGTTTGATAACAGATGTATTCCAGTATGAAAACACAATAATCCAAAGCAATGACACCTTGATAAATGTATTCTATAATTCTTGAAATTCAATACTTAATATGCCTTGACCATTCGATGTACATATTTTATTGTATAGAGCATATTTTCTTCAAATTAATTAACTGCACAGAATGATATATTTATATTCAGAAATGAGTTACTTTACAAAATATGTGTTTATTTTTGTTGCCTTACACAATGTTACCTTGATCCATGTTTCAAAATGTAACGATGCAATCTTTTGCATTATTATATTATAAGTTTGTAAAAACAAAAATAGTTGTGTATATTAGACAATTTATCAAATGTACATTTGTTAGGCCTTTACACCTGTATTACCTATGGAAATGAATTCCGTCCTTTTGAATGTGTCAGTGTGAAGCAGTCTTATCTTGTTGAAAAATAAAATGTCACTTGAAGCATAAAATGACAGTATTCCACTTCCTTTTATTGTTGCGCTTTTATTTGAATTTCACTATAATTGCTTATCAAAAGGTAATTCAAACTCTATTTAAAGGGACTAAGTAACATTGTCCAAATCCTGAAAACTTCCATTTTGTTCAAAAGATATTTACGATTGAACGTGTGTCTGTATGAAATTGTCTACAGGATAATTTCATCCGTGTACAAAGTAAGTGCAATGAGTTAGTGAATATCACTTTGCTTTTTTGCTCATATCTCAGCCAAAAGACATCCAATTAACGTGAAATGTTCACACATTACGTTGTGGACATATCAGATCACACCAATACACAAAGTTACTAGATCCCTTTAAGGTTTTACAGCTGGAAATAGTGAGTTTTGTATCTTTCAAAATTACCATGTGTGATATACACAATAGGATGATTGCTCTCTAGGATTTATCTTAACCCGTTCAGGACTAATTTAATTAGCTACAACATGTATTCTCCATAGACCCTAGCCGATTATTTTCGGGACCAGTCCTGAATGGGTTATCAACCATTTCATGTACACACATTCACATTGTGCAGAACTCCAGGCAAGACATATATACTGTTGCATAAATCAAAATTATTGTAACTCCTGCTTAACAAATGTCACTAACTAATAAGCGTTTAGTATTGGGAGTTTTTATGCATACGAGAATCTATATTACTTAAAATGAATACGCATTCACACTTTCTAATAAATAGAAACAATCCTGACTGAACATCACAGCTAATAAATTAAATTAAAACTCGAGACAATAGACCGCTTCGGTAATGTATGCAAATAATATGCGCATGACGTCAGACTCCCCGTCGGCAAGCTGGACAAAGGTAACCATGTCCGGCAAGCTCGCATATTATTTGAATACATTACCGAAGCGGTCTATTACAAACAAACAACAAACATTTCTTTTTACATACTGCTTTGGTCCGTAGAGAGTAGCACTCCAATAGCATTCTGTTTCCTGACAGAATAATCCTCTTTTTTAACACAAATAATAGAAAAATGACTATAAATAAAAAGACTTGGTCTCAAGGCTCCGGTCACTTTACTGACACCAACAATATTGTATATTTATATAATATTGACTGGCCTTGAGTGGTATATCAGAAATATTTAATTCGAAGACGAGTGTAATATGGTCCTAGCGAATGAAATATTTCTGATATTATCACGAAAGAACAAGCCAGTCAATATTATTATTATACATACTATCCAGAGGAAAACATAAATAAACAAAACATTAAATCTTAATCTGAATTGTGTATGAAAAATGACCAGTATACATTGAATCTCATATTACTGATTAAACATTTTCAACCCATTGAGGGTCATTTGCGCGTTAAGTAAACCCAAAGGTAAACCTATGGTTAACCTACTCTGACGTCATAATAAGACACGCGCAAATCTATTCATACGGCATTAATAAACGTGCGCATAAATGTGCGCACTTAGGAGCTGGATTGATTATTCAGCTACGAGGAAGGGTATTATTGTAATGATAATGCACTGCAAACCCACATTTGTAGAGTTGCCGAATACACGTTACAATAATAATATCATGACAATAATGCCCGCTATGAAAGACACACCCGAGACGGAAACAAAACACACGATTTATTGAATAGAAAAACTGGCCTGTATGTGCAATGGTGGCATAACTAACGTCCTTAAACTAAGATATTGTTGACAACAAGGTCTCCACAAAGTCATGAGACGGGTCTTGCGGATTCCTGTTCTTCAGTTGTCTGCCATTATACAGGGTGGCAAAAAAAAAAAGGAACGGGGCACTTCCAAAAATATAGTACCAAAATGTTTATGTCCATCGGATAGTGTGTCTTTTCCAATGAAAAACGATACCAAGAACAGTAATTTTGGTCGTGTAGTTTTTGTTTTAGGACGCTGTGAGTGAGACCATGTCAGTTGCCCATTTTTTTCAATTTTTACCTAGTCAATGCCAGTTAAATCGCACTCCCTGCCCGTAATACCATTGAACGACCATGCCCATTCTCTCGGCACACGGCTGAGTGCACACTAACAATGGCGCACGTTGTTCAACGCTATGTAAGGCGGTACCTGACTATGAGAACCTGACATGGTGTCACTCACAGCGCCCTAAAACAAAAACTGGTTCAGTGTTATGCACTGCGCACAAACTAGCCATGTTCTAAATGGGGACCTGTGGTGTAGCATCCTAACGCTTGATGATCTTTAGTCTAAGTTCTTTGTGACATCAAGGTCTCCATAAACTATCAATTCACATCATGAGATGGGTCTTGCGTAATATACACTGGCTCAGTGATTATACAGTGTGCACAAACTAGCCTAGTTCAAAATGGCGACCTGCAGTGTAGCATCCTAACGCTTGATGACCTTTAGTCCAAGTTCTTTGTGACATCAAGGTCTCCTTAAACTATCATCCACATCATGGACGATTATCCTTAACTGTTGTCTGCTAACCAAAGAGGCAACATAGCGAACCTCTAGTGCCAAACAAGTAAAGTCCTTAATCTAAGAGATCAATGCCTCCATAAGGTATCCATTCTCATCATGAGATAGATGTGTGAAGTGATTTCATGGTCTTCAGTTTTCTGCTTTCATAACAAAAGTGGCAGCATAGTAAAGCTCTTGTGCCAAACAAGCAAAGTTCTTATTCCGACTTCTTGGAAGCTCAGTTCCAGCAGCAGAATTTCTCCTCACATCATGATGAAATGAGTCTTGCAGTGCACTGTGGAATTGCACAAACAAACAAGAAAGGCACATAATGTAAAATATATATGTTCAAAATATATGTAAATATAGCCTAACAAACATATAAATAACACATTGATATGGATTATTAAAAAAATATATAAATATATTTTTTGAAAAATTACAGATATTCAATTATCTTTAAGATAGAAATTCATTATCATATCAAACTTATCAAATTTGTATCAAAGAATTAAACTATTCAAAGGCCACAAAAGGAAGGAACTTTTGTTACTGTATTGCTACATTATTAAATCAATAACTGGGCTTGCATCAGTCAGTCAGGACCAAATTGAACAGAGAGACTGATATTTGTGAGTCAATGATGATGACAAAGCTAGCTCATAACTCACCTATGAATTCAGAGACAGGGTCCTTGCCTTCGTCGCTGCGTAACGAGTCTGTGATATCACTGTTCTCTATGACGGGCAGGAAGAGCTGTACAAAGTCTGATGTGTAGGGAGGCGCAATCATGTCTAGAACCTGAAAGAAACATAAAATATACATATATTTTTAACCTCTTTGCAAGACAACTTCACTTTGATTTTTGAAAATTACATGAATTTTAAGACTTGGCCATTGCCACTGCGTAAAGAGTCTCCTATATCACTGTTCTCAATCACTGGAAGAAACAAAGCAACATAAACATGAATTTTAAGCTCTTTTTGTGTCAAGTTCACTTCTTTTATGAACATTTCATGAATTTTAAGACATGATCTTTATTCTCGTCACTTTGTAACAAGTCTGTGATATCACTGTTCTCTATGACAGGGAGAAACAGTTGTATGAAGTCTGACGTTTAGGGAGGCCCAATCATATCCAATACCTGTCAGAATAGTGACATAAACATGAATTTTAATATCTTTTTAAGTCAAATTATCAATATCTCATCCAAAGTATCCAAATTCTGACAGTGAATTTCTCCTTTTTTTAACTAGGTAAACAGTGTTCTTTTGCTATGAAAATATTACATATCATTCACAAGAATCTTACAATGATACTGATATATGACTGAACTCTCAAATATTACTTTTGGAAACAATTTTAGGCAGAACATTCATCACTTTTATATTTTAATTTGTCTCTTACCTCTGTGACGAAGTGCCTAATGAGGGAGATATCCGTGTCTTGTTTCTCCACACACTTGGCAATGTATTGGACGATAGGGATCACATGACCTCTACTCAGCAGGTGCACCATTCTGTCCACTATCGACTTCTTCAGCTCCATCTAAAACACAGAAATATAAACATGATGATAGTAGTAATACAAATATTTCTTTTATAATAATTTATCTGTGTCAGATTTCTCGACACACTTAGCGGTGTAATGTAGATGGGGATCACATGACCTCTGCTCAGCAGATGCACCATCCTGTCCACTATCGACTTCTAAACTAAACAAGCTCCATCTAAACAAAAAAGAAATAGGAAAATGGTGATGATTATACAAATATTATCATATCAAATAATATCTGTGTCTTTCTTCTCCACACACTTGGCGATGTACTGGACGATGGGGATCACATGACCTCTGCTCAGTAGGTGCACCATCCTGTCCACTATCGACTTCTTCAGCTCCATCTAAAACACAGAAATAGGAAAATGATGATAAGGACGATGAAGGCAGTTAGAATGATGAAGTCGATGTCGATGATGATGATAAAGATGAAAATGATCATACAAATCATTTCAATTATGGTAATATATTATAATAATAGTGATCTAAAACACAGAAATAGGAACATGATGACAGTAATATGAATACTATTATCATAATAATTTATCTGGGAAGAGGGGATCAGAGGTCTGCTCTTTACACAAACCATCCCAGGTTCAAACCTTGGTTGCATCTCTTGGACAGTAATGATAAAGGGAGACAAAAAACAACCAATCTGTGTCTTATTTCTTGGTACACTTGACAATGGGGATCACAAATCGGCCTGGGTTTGAACCTAGGATGCATCTCTCAGATGATGATGATATATGGCGACAAAACACAACCAATCTGTGTCTTATTTCTTGACACCCCTAAGTGTCAAGATGATGGGGATAATAATAATACTGTCATGTTTTTATTTATATAGCGCCTAATATGATTCAAATTAATCTCTAAGTACTTAAAGGGGTATTCCGGGCCTGATAAAACCATTCGTTATTTGAATAAGCAGAATAAGAGGCATAATTGGTGAAAATTTGATCAAAATCAGACAAGAAACACGGGAGTTATACCTATTTGAACATCATGTAGTAATGAGCGATCGTTTCAAAATTGCCGCCATATGCAACATCATTGACGAGCAACTCGCCATGGCTTTAGTACATGAAAATACACTTATTTCTCATTTTCGTTGCTAAAAATTAATTTTTCTCTGCTTGTTTTCACAAATTCATAGAAGAATATCGATGGGCCAACCTCTTTGGAATTTGTAAGCTCATAAATGTGTTTTGTTATTAAGAAAATTTAAATTTTGTAAAAGTTCCATGTAGAAGTCCAAATGGCTGCAGCTCGCAAGTGACATCACGATCGATAGCAATTGCTAACGATACTAAAAATCGGAGCAAAGTTCATCCTGTCATAACTTTTTTATTGCTCTACCGTTTTGGCTCAGATTTTCGATCATGATTCTTCATATTCACTTCATTTTATAGCAAACATCACATTTCTGGGGTGGAATTCCCCTTTAACATTATCCTGGTCAGCAGACACAACCCCTAAATCAATCCGCATGTGACATGCACTTTCTGCTCCCTTGGGAGCACCACGAGGCGCACTCAACAGAATAAAAGTACAATTACAAACAAACTTGCATATACATGTCAAAACTGTCTACTCACCTGCACCATTACATCCAAGTCTGGGTAAGGATCTTCAAACATATTAGTCAGGAGCTCCAGCACCTTGTTGTGTAACAACTGGTGACAGTTCACAATCTGGTAAACACATACAAGGAAGAAAACCAATTAGAATGAAAGTAAGATTTCACACCATAACTCAATGAAGTCGACATATCTGTATCAACATTTCCTTGCTTTGGGGTTAAGGGGATCTCTTCAAACATATTTATCAGGAGCTCTAGCACCTTAGAGTGTAGCAAACTGGTGGCAGTATACAATCTGGTAAACACATACAAAGAAGATAATCAATTAGTTACAGAGGAGCTGATCTTTAAGGCAGTCTCTCACAAAGACATGTTAGAAACTGACAATGCGGTCTCCACTATTGAAACAAAAGGACAATGAGGGACACATATTTCATTATCACACAATAAACTATTCATTTAACTAGGGATTTTAAAACTAGAAGTTATGAGTCAAAGAGTTTATACCTCATCTAGTAGAAGCAGGTGAATTGGTATGTGGTCGGTCATTCTCTGGAAGAAGGTAGGGTCTTTCACCAAACAGCTGATCCAGTAGACAATGCCCATAGCAACTACAGGATACCTGGATCCAAAAACAAACACAATAGATAAGAAGATGTTGATATCAAAATTACGAAGTACAATTACAAAGTACTACAAAATCTAACAAAAACGAATAAGTAAACTTGATAAGTCAATAAGTTTATCGGCTGATGATGAGTACATTATCTTACATTCTATGGAAGAAATTTTAACCACTTAACATTCACCATACAACAAATTGGTATTGATAAACTTTACAGTAAACTAGAAATTGCGCGCTCGGCGGGTCGCGCAGCCGAGCACATGTATCCCCCGAACCAATTGCATTGCACTTTTGTGGGTTGTAATATTGTGAACTGAACAAGTTTGGTGGTGTACGTTGTTCTACTAGGCTGGCAGTAGCCTTTGGGCAAGGCCTCGCGCGCTGTTTGTCCTCCGAGCAGGGTCTGATTAATAGACAAGGCGATGTGCGCTTACAGCAGTGATCTTAACTATTTCTTTATATCATGGTTACCATGGCAACCAGGACTCCGCCCCACACCAAAATCAAAAGGCTTCATCCTCTTTCCTTAATACACCTTCATACCAAATTAGAAAATGATCGGACAAGAACTCGGACCTGTAGAGCGTTCACAAGGTAATCTTAACTATTTCTTTATATCATGGTTACCATGGCAACCAGGACTCCGCCCCACACCAAAATCAATAGGCTTCATCCTCTTTCCTTAAGACACCTTCATACCAAATTAGAAAATGATCGGACAAGAACTCGGACCTGTAGAGCGTTCACAAGGTAATCTTAACTATTTCTTTATATCATGGTTACCATGGCAACCAGGACTCCGCCCCACACCAAAATCTAAAGGCTTCATCCTCTTTCCTTAAGACACCTTCATACCAAATTAGAAAATGATCAGACAAGAACTCGGACCTGTAGAGCGTTCACAAGGTAATATTAACTATTTATTTATATCATGGTTACCATGGCAACCAGGACCGCGCCCCACACCAAAATCAATAGGCTTCATCCTCTTTCCTTAATACACCTTCATACCAAATTAGAAAATGATCGGACAAGAACTCGGACCTGTAGAGCGTTCACAAGGTAATCTTAACTATTTCTTTATATCATGGTTACCATGGCAACCAGGGCTCCGCCCCACACCAAAATCAATAGGCTTCATCCTCTTTCCTTAATACACCTTCATACCAAATTAGAAAATGATCGGACAAGAACTCGGACCTGTAGAGCGTTCACAAGGTAATCTTAACTATTTCTTTATATCATGGTTACCATGGCAACCAGGACTCCGCCCCACACCAAAATCAATAGGCTTCATCCTCTTTCCTTAATACACCTTCATACCAAATTAGAAAATGATCGGACAAGAACTCGGACCTGTAGAGCGTTCACAAGGTAATCTTAACTATTTCTTTATATCATGGTTACCATGGCAACCAGGACTCCGCCCCACACCAAAATCAATAGGCTTCATCCTCTTTCCTTAATACACCTTCATACCAAATTAGAAAATGATCGGACAAGAACTCGGACCTGTAGAGCGTTCACAAGAAAATCTCTGCGGCGGACGCGGCGGACACGGCGGACGCGGCGGCGGCGGCGGCGCGACGAGGCCAAATCCATAGTATCCCCCGAAGTGGTTCGGGGGATACAATTAAAGGTCATTAGCAGATTTCCCACTCATTCTAGGAAGCGTTTTCTAATCAAATTTGTCTCCTATCTCACCTGATGCACTGGCAGACTGATGTGTTAATAAGTTTGACAGTAGATTTAAGGTTATTGGCAGCTTTCCCACTAATTCTAGATTTCAGTTACTTTTTCATGCAATTTCCCCCATATCTCACCTAATGCACTGGTAGACTGCTGTGAGTTCCATGTTGAGTTCAGAGTCCCCCTTCTTGTCAGAGCTGCATATCCCATGGACCTTGTCGATGGCTGCATTCGTGGCCTTCAACTCGTCCTTTGTCACAGATGTTCTTTTACCCTAGAAATAATAAATGAGCAATGGATGAGAAAGATAGGTAGACGAGATAAACCAGACATAGTTAGATTTGGACTTTCTATTCTCATTAAACCGTTTCTGGAATCAGCTGATTAGAACATTTTTGAAGCAGCAAGTACTTATCTGCATTTCTCACTACATAATTAAGAGACAGTGGAAGATGGGATTTCTATGATATTTTAGGAACTTAAAATTCACCATGACTAGAACAACAAAGAATAGTAGCGTAGCAGCAGAAATGGCCAAACAGAGCCCTGACGATAACCTACCCTGGAGAAGGCTGCAGAATCTGCCATCGCAGAAAAAAAAACCCACAGAGAACGCCCGTGCTCTATCGACCAATCAACTGCATGACATGATCATGAAAGCCATGTCCACCGATGATATACAAACAAAGTTTGTCAATGAAGTTTGCTATAGACTTTTTCCTTGGGCCAGTTTGTTTTTAGACTATCTTATTTTGGTCTAACATCAATATGACTTACCAGTCTCCACGTCTCGTGGGCGCATGTTGCATGAGCTAGGAGGTAGGTGTATTTGTGTCTGTGGTCTGGGTTGATCCTGCTGCCGGATTTGAACAGGGTCTCAACAAACAAGGTGAACAGCTCTGGTATTCGGATCAGCTCAACGGGCGGTGGGTCTGCATCGCTGTACATCTTGAACAGCTGGACAATAAGATTAAGAAAACAAGATTTATCAAATTGGTACAGTTAATCCTGTGTATAGGGACCATCTAAGGGAAACAAGAAAAGAAGGCACTGTAGATGGGTGACCTCAATGGACAGGTTCTTTAACATTGTTTTCCCCTGCATAAGATATATTGGAGTGGTCACTATTACATTTAAAGCTGGTTGGCTGCTAAGACATGTGGCAGCTAAGACAGATTTAACTGAATATATGAATAACATGATCAAAGGTAGCAACAGTAACATAATAATCAGAATGTTCAACATTTCTGAATAAAAACTCCTTTTGTCATAATGATCATCAGAAATAAAAATAGTCAAGCACTTTTCTTCTCCCTCAGGAGCATTCCATACTTACCACTGAGATATCAGCTGGGTTTAGGGCCATCTTACCAAGCTAGTACATAAAGTGCTCTTTTCTACTCCCTCAAGAGCATTCCATACTTATCACTGATATATCAGCTTGGTTTAGGGTCATCTTACCAAGCTAGTACATAGAGTGCTCTTTTTTACTCCCTCAAGAGCATTCCATACTTACCACTGAGATATCAGCTGGGTTTAGAGCCTTCTTGCCGATCATAGACACCAGGGACTGGCAGGCACGTGGATAGCTGGTAGCACTGCTCACTGCTAGATGGATCTGGGTCACACCTTCACCTCTGAGTAAAGACAAGTATAAAATATACAATTGCAAATGGAACTGAAAACCCTTCTGTTAAAGACTTTACTGCCAATCCAAAATTACCCTTGTCATCATCATCATCATCATCAGCATCATCATTTTCATCACCATCACAACCATCATCTTGGAACAGGGGAAATAAAAATTAATTATAAGGTGGGCTTACAGAACCTGCAAGTCAAAGGCTACAATCAATACCATCACCATCACCTATACTATTACTACCATCAACTTCATCACCATTACTATCATCATCATAGTCATAATCATCACTATCATCATCATCATTATCATCACCAACGCCATTTCTATCACCGTCATCATCGTCGTCATCATCATCATCATCATCATCATCGTCATCGTCATCATCGTCATCATCATCATCATCACCGTCATCATCTTTCATCATTCTTCTTCATCATCATCATCAACATAATCCTCAACATTACAACCATGGTTATCATCATCATGCACATCAAATCACCATCATTGCCATTAGGGCTGGACACTGGCACTTGCCCGATTGCCCAGGACAAGTAACATTACACAGATGGTCTAATCTTACAGACATTTCTGTAGAGAAAATGTAATTCCTTACATTAAAGGGATCTAGTAACTTTGTTGACATGTTCAAAAAGTGATGAATGGTTGATGCAATGTATATTGTTGTTATCTCATACGTCCACAGGGTATTGTGTGAAAATTTCAAGTCAAATGGACATTGTATGGTCAAGTAATGAGCGAAAATGCAAAGTGATATTCAGTAACTCACTGCACTCACTTTGTACACGGAAGAAAAACTCGCCCAGAGTTTTTCTTATCTGAATACTTCAATCATACATATCTTTGTAACGAAAGGGAAATTTGAAAAACCGAAATCTGTCCCATGATTTTATTGTTAATACGAATACAACAAGGTATAAGGGAACCCCTAGAATTATTTTGAGGATTTGGACAATGTTACTAAGTCCCTTTAATATCTAGAAACAAGCAAGAAATTTGCCAAGCAGTTCAAGCTTCTCAGAGCAATATTTTGTTGTCTTGTTCCAATTTTTTTTTTTTTTTTTGTGGCCTAGTAAATATTCTGTTTGGGCAATTAAAATGTGAAAAGTACAAACAAATTTAGTGCAGAGGCTTCTCATCATCATCACCATCATTATCATCATACCTCCTATGTCCTACAGCCTGCACTTCTTGGCATAACCTCCTGACGATGGATTCCCCTCCATCCTGCCTGGCTAGAAGCTGCATCATCATCATCATCTTCATTACTATCAGTCATCATCATATCATCATCACCATCACTCTCATCATTAGTATTACTATTTTCATTGTTATCACCACCACCACCACCACCATCACCATCATGATCATCCTCATCATACCTTCTATGTCCTACAGCCTGCACTTCTTGGCATAACCTCCTGACGATGGATTCCCCTCCATCCTGCCTGGCTAGAAGCTGCATCATCACCTCTGCATAAAGGAATGTGTGCTGCCCATGACAGACCATTTTCTGTTAGGAGAATGCACACATAGGTCCAAAATTATACACAGATAGCATCCAATGATATAATATGAAGATAAAATTATACAAAGATAGAATAATGAAAGGATACAAAAATAAACAAATAAATACCTCAGTTGTTATATTTGAATACGAAACATAACATAAATTTGATTTGATAAAAATGTAACTTATGCAATTTATTTAAAGCTGAGCAATGAAGAAAATTTGGATTTTGGCAGGACTTGTATTAAACAGTGTTGAATGTGAAGCTGGACAGAGAAATTCTCTTGGGGGCCGACAAGGGAAAAAAATTAATATTTTTATTTTGGGGGCTCCCTATCTAATTTTATGGAAGTTTTTCGGGGGCTACTTGACCAACTTTCAGGGGCTACAAATTTCCGGGGCTCTTTTTTCGAATTTAATGGGCTACTATTAAGCTCTAATGCTGTAAGTGATCAATGGATTGGCATTCGATCACAAACCGATCATGCCGATTTCGATAAATGCTGAAAAATGCAACAACAAAAAAATTAAAATTGGGGGCCGTTTTTTCCTTCTTTTCAGGGGGCTCTTTTTGGCATTTCGGATGCGGATTCGCCCGCCGCCCCCGTGTATTTTTTTCCCTGGGGCCGACCCCCCCAAAGGGAGCCGATTACCCTGGGAAGTCAGTTATAAGGCTTTAGAAGTCGATTTAAGCTTGGAACTAGTGGTCTCTTGAATGAGCAGTCTAGCCTTCCAGGGGTCCCAGGTTACAACATTCTTGCAAAAGTAAAATTTCTTGGCTAAGCTTTCAATTTTTACTTTTGACACATGCTAACACCCTAACAGAACCATTTGACCTAACCTACCCTGTCTGACTTGCAGCTCCTTTTCTCTTCCAAATTACAAAGAAATGCTAAATATTTAGATGCTAGACTTCTAGAAAAAGATACCAGAACGTCAATGACGTAGCGCTCATCCGGCATCTCGCAACATCAAATATCGCAAATTTCATGTGGTACACTTTTCAACTGGTCAAAAAATAAAAATTTGATGCCCTGGAAGGGACATAAAAATAAAAATTAAAAAAATTAGAGTGAAAAAAATATAAATTTGACGCCCCGGAAGGGACATGGGGAAAAAAAAAATAAATAAAAAAAAATAATAATAAATAAAATTAAAAAAATAACAAAATAAAAATAACAAAATAACAAAATACCAAAATAAAAAAATTAAAAATTACCATAATTAATTAATGGAGAAAAATTTCAAAATTCTGTGTAGAAGTTTAGTGTACCAAAGTTAGCTCTACCATGGCATAAGCTCATCGGGCCCTTCGGGCCGGATGAGCTAAAAACGATCTATTCTTACGCTGAATTCAGGTAGATGCTTGCCAATTGCCTCCTCTCCCCCTTCCAGTAGCTTGTTGATGGATGTCTGCAGGACTTTGGAAAATACACCAATCTCGTGGCATGCCGTTGATACGTTGCCAATTTCACCCTGGTAGCCTGCGTCAGAGATCAGCTGATGAAATAAGCAAAACAAATCAAACAAACAAATTAATTAATTATATAATTATCAAACAACAGAAATATAAAATAATTAATTATATAATTATCGGGCAAACAAAAATATACAAGGACATATTTTATCTGATATATGAATACATTTTCAAAAATGAATATAACCAAATACAATGTTTTTGTGGAACTAAATGTCATCAGACTACATGAAAATCATTGGTTAGATGATGTTAATCAAATATAAAACATATCTTGTTACTGGAATCATTGGGAGTTTGACAACATTAACAAATATAAGTGAGATTTACATACAAAAGAAAGAAGAACAAGAAGAAGAAGGCTAGCAAAATTGAGGTTGAGATATTTTTACAATTTATATAACAAATTTGAAGAGATGGTGTTACCTTGATTGTTTCATTTTTATGAATGAATGAATGAATGAATAAATACATAAAGAGATGATGTCACCTTGATTGTGAAGTTCAACATGAGGCAGTCAGGATAAGAATCTGCAAGCTGGTAGAAGAGAGCTCTCCACGTTCTGTGTTGGATCATAGCCTCCAGCCACGCTGGTGTCTAATAAAGGGATACAATAAATGGCAATATTGGAAACACTATAATAATGACAGTTATATTAGGAATCTATCAAATAAAATCAGTTTTACAGGAGACACTCTTGGTAGAAATAAGTAAGACTGTAGAATAAAGTAAAGCTCAATGTGTTCTGTGTTGGATCAAAGCCTCCAGCCAGGCTGGTGTCTAATGAATGGACAAAATAACATTTGATAACATTAGAAACACAATATAAGTTTTTATAATATGAGACAATTTTGGTAAAAGTAAGCAAAATTGTAGAAAACAGTTCTTTGGGTTCTGTGCTGGATTATAGGGCAATTAGTGTTTGGCATAAATCAGATCTTGGTGTACCAAAGCTCATTTGTGCCTGTCACAGGCCAGCAGGTGAGCTCAAATTCCAAGCCCTATATAAAGTATGGTTATCATAAAATAATTTGCTACTCTGGCATAGACCAGAATAACGTTTTTTTTTGTTCAAGAGGGGAAGAATGAATGGATTATCCTCCTGAACAAAATAAAGCGATGCTAGAAACTAACTTATCCTCCTTGTAGCCCAGTCGGGCAAGTAAAAATCTGTTCTAATTTGACTGGCCAAAGTTTTGTTATCATTGGTTGCCCATTCAGGCAAGTGGAATCAAGCATCAATGAAATTGAGTGTCTCGCTCTAAAAGCTCATTTATAGTGGCCCCGGGCCAGCAGGCCTGTACTAATCTTGAGCATTGTATAAGCTATAAAGTATGGCTATCATAATATAGATTTCTCACCCCTCCTTCCTCACTGAAGATGGTGTCAGCCTTTTTGGGGTCAAAGTGTTTGACAATGAGCATCTTCAAATGATCCTCCACCATTTGTTGGACATCTGTTGGGCTCATACCTGTAAGCAAAGTAGATGGAAGATCAAAATTTTACTAATTTATCATTTGGTTATAAACAATTATTTCTGTAAATTCTTCCACTGGTAAATTTGATCACTTACCTATCATTCTATGTGCTCATTCGTTTATTTATTCACTCTTTTGTGTATATAGATTCATGCACCAATGTTTTTGTTTGTTATTTAACTTATTAGTCACATATGCATTTGTTCATCCATTCATTACACCAGTTACCCAAACAACATTTATTATCTTCTTAATATATTCTTACTTTCCAATATGATTAGAACTTTATTTTTATAAATCATGCTACATCCAGACTCCCTTGTTTTCCTTTATCAATTCATTACATCTATTCATTAATTTAACATTTTATTGATAAACTGAGTAGTAATTTCTCCATTCATAATCTCACCAGTGCAGATGAGCCACTCAGCCAGGAGATTGACAGTCTGCGCTACTGCCGTATTGTTTTCTGACCAAACGACAACAACATTCTCTTGTATCTGTATTCATTAAACTACTAGTTACCCAGACTACATAATTCAACATTATCTCAACATAATCTTTTTACTTAATGTTGTCCTTTCTTATAACCTTTATTTATTTATTTAACATTTTCTCCTTTTAAAGTAGTTATGCATCGATCATTCAAACAGACACTCCTCCATTCATCATCTTACCAGCAGTGAAAAAAATACACGAGGGCTCAGGTCGAATAGCCCCTGAAATGCCAAAAAGAGCCCCCCCCCCGAAAGTCATAAAAGAGCCCCCATAAAATTGCATGGAGATCAATGCAAAACAAATGGAATTTCTATTTTCATGCAGGCAAGCTTGAAAAGTAGCCCCCGAATTTGTTTTAATTTTCCCCTGCTTACCAGTGAAAATGAGCCACTCAGCCAGGAGATTGACAGTCTGTGCTACCGCTGTGTAGTTCTCAGACAACAAGACCACAACCTGCTCCGGGCCTCCGCCAGCTTTGAAGTATCTGCAAATACAAAATACCCCAGAAATCATTTATCAGTTGTGTCACCTATAATTTCAAATGAAAAATTTGATTTCTTCTTTATATTAAGTAGTAGCCTGGGGCCACTACAAAATTAGCTTCGGGCCACCAATATTCACCGATGCTTAATTCTACTGGCCCGAATGGGCAACCAAATATAACAGAATTGTTCATGTAATTCCTAATGTCTAGCACTGCCAAAGGCAAGCCTCTACACTAACCTTTTCCCCCTAGAGTGGACCGTTCGGGAAAGTAAAATCATAACTTTCCAAATGTTACTTGCCCGAACAGAACTTGCCTGCTTGCTTCTAGAGGAGATAGGAATAACATTATTCTCTCATAGTTGACCAATAATTTAGTTGCCCGAGCAGGCAACCAAACTTGGGCATTTATCTGGTGCATTATACCTTGCGGTCCTGCACTGTACCACATCCAGATCCAGATGATATTTTACTTGCCCGACACCAACTTTGACTTGCCCCGGGCAATAGGGCAAGTGCTAGTGTCGAGCCCTGCCAAAGGCAATGGGTTAATACCTCTTGAGATCCTTGAAGACTCCTGGCTCCATGATGTAGTCTGTGCTCTCAAAGGACTCCAGGCATTCCTTCGTGATGTCTTCATTCTCCTTGTATCTGTCTGGATCTTCATCCTCCTCCTCCTCTTCATCTTCATCAGCAGGTGGCTCCTAAAACATTGTAAAACAAGTAGAAGAAGATGATTTGTGGTCAGAAATTGCAATAATCAATATGTGTGCCATAAGTTTGTGTCGAGACATCATCTTTTTTTCCTCTCCTTTATCTTCATCAGGGCGTAATTCCTAAGGCAGAGTTAATGAAGAAATATTTGTTCTATGTCAGAAAATGTTGCAATTATATTATAGTTCTGTGACCATTAATTTGTGTTTAAGACATATATCATCAAACTCATTTACTAAGCAAAGGAAGAACAAAATCAACAAGACAATATAATTTCATCACTTCACTTCACTAATATGGCCAGAACTGATGTGTGCAAGGTTTCATACATCAGGTTATTGTGTACAGTGCACATGCGCTATTTAAGCCCCGTATTTCAGGAAGACTGGTAAACACATTTTCAAATACAACGATCTTTCCGATTGACTTTGGTCAATCTCGTAAATGTGAATGTGTATTTGAAAATGTGTTTACCAGTCTTCCTGAAATAAAGAGCTGAATTATCGATTGTGGCACATTACATTAAGTGCCAATTTACAAAATGTTACATGTTACCAGGTCATCGAAGTTTAGGTGAGTAGCCAAAATATTTCCAACGCAATTTGGGGTTAATTTTTCAACAAAATAGCCCTTCCATTTTGTTACACTGTGAGACATGGCGGAAGGAATGATATGTTTTTTAAAAATGTCCAAAAATGAATGAAAATGTGTCTCCCTTCCGTCTACTTGGCTAATAAAGGGTGGACAGTATTCTAACTTACTCTAACTTGTTTGTATAATTGTAATAAATTGTAATCCTACAAAGAATCAATTAAAACATGTTTTAACTTTTAAGACTATAACATGTTCAGGTAAAAATTGACACTTTGAACCGTTTTTCCATAGACATTTGCCATACTGTGACTGTGTAAAGATTAAATCCCTGTCACCCTGAATCGTTTGTGTGAAGTCTGAAGACTCGACTCCGAGACAGAATTCTGAAAGTTTTCACTTTTTCCAGTTCCATAAGCCATATTTTAAATATCTCCTTAAATAGGGAGACATTTGAAAAAGAAAAAAAAAGCATTTCATTTTTCAAACAAAATTTGCTAAGTAAAAACCCTCACAACATACATGTAAAAAAAAGTCAACAATTCAATTCACCTCTCCCCCAACAATGAATGTGGAAATTCTCGCGGAGAACATTTGAGTGTAGTCAAGAGCGACTCGCGTCACTTACGTGTCGCAGTCTGTATAAACTTGTACGTTAATTTGTTTTCATCGCAATTAGTACAAATTGTACAAGGGGTAGTAACCGATAGCGATGAGCTAGGTCTTTTGCTACGACAAATACAAATACCTTACAAATACTAATACAAGTAGTATACTAGTAATACATACTGCCTGCTCATAGTTCCAGTCGATATCTCCGTATTCATCATCATCCATTATTCAAGTGCTGGCTTTATACACACTGTACTTGGAGGCAAGAAGAAAAAAATAAGCTACTGAACTGAAGAGACTCTATCGTCATTATAGTACAATGGAAGCTGCCATCTTGCATCGATTCTAAACCAATCACAATGCTTGTATTAATCTTATCGCGGAGGCCAACCATGTCAAAACACTTCTGATTGGTCAAGATTTGCCGGACCGGGATATTTTAGCGGACGCAAATTCAGCTTTCCTGTGAAAAGCGTTGTGTTGTGAGAGGAGAACGACAGGTTTTATCTGCTGCAATCAGGGAACAGAAACGCCATCAAGATGGTAAATTAATACTGCGTTATGGAGAATGATTTTTTGGTTGAACTATGAGAATTTTGATTTTGTTATTTCTTTGAATTATGTGTGGTTGTAATGTGAAGACCCGAAGTTTTTGTGAATAATTGGTGTGCCCCATGTATAGAGATTGATGTTGCCATGTAGAAATAATTGTCCACATCAACAAACGGCGATAATGTTCCTTTCATACGCATGATCAGAGTGCTGGAGACATTAAAACTGGCAAATAAAACAGGAGCATGTATATTAATATCTGCAGGTTATAAAACAAAAAATACAAAGCTAATCATAAGCTGTCCATCAAGAGTCAAGATCGAGACGAGACTCCTGGTTTCAGAATTCAGTGTTTGTTTTGTTGTTGTTGAAATTGAATTGTGCCAGGGAATTGGCAATTGTAATTGCTGTCTCAAACTTCATTTAAGTACACCACAACCATGACAACATTATTTGTTACTATATTTTCCCCCAAGATATTAATGCTAAGGTTGTTGCCCGGATATAGGTACATTACAATAGCGTTGTGCGGAGATCAAACTGTTCTGGCCGCTGCACTATGATTATCCAACGGAAACAATTTGTTTTTGTCTGCTGATTTCTCCCTCAATTTACCAGCAAATGCAAACAAACTTTTGTTTATGTGATCCACAATTCAATCATATACTTTGATAATAATTACTGACTGTTGTTTTGAAAACCGCAAAATGTAGAAAAAAAATGATTATATCTTGTCCGTTTTCCTTACCGATGCATCCTAAAACACAGCGTTCAACTATTGAAGAAATTTGGCAGAAATTTACCGATATTAAGCGCAGTTTTTTCATTGTTTTGGGGCTCATTCTTTTTTTTTCTGTTCAGCTTTCAAATGCCACGCAATCATTTAAGTAGAATACCAAGTCGTTTATAAATGGTGTGGATCACCAAAATAACAATTTAAAGCCACTTTTTGAATGCACTGGCTCACCAGCGCGATCATACAGATAGATAGCCAGTCGATTTCTCGCCGAGACAACCCCCCAGAGCTGAGCCTGCGTGTGGCGCATTTATACGAACGATGCTGAACTGACAAACAATCGAGTTCTAGGTCCAATTCACTTTGGAAAAAATTACTTTTCTTGCAAATTCTGGATAGTCTATTCAACTATTTTCCCGTAAAGATTGATATGTACATCCATCAAGGGCAAAGCATCAATATTTGTAATATTATTGGCATATAAATAGAGCAATTTAAGCCCCAAACACTGCATTTTTGCTGATGCTTGCGCGATTGCGTAATTTTACCGGGCCGAGTTCTGTTCCAGTCTGAAGACCGGAGAAATTTTCTCCAAATCGGTTCCGGTCCAGACATTCCTTCCGAGTCCCAGCATTAATTGATGCTCATGGTCATGGCTATAAATGTAAGAGCAACAAGCTCTTGTACAATTTTTTTTTTACGATCGCTAGGCAACCTGCAATGCCAATGCTTTTAAATAAATTTTAGAGAAAATTTATGACTTACAACATTTCAATTTACTAAACTATGTATTCAGTGGTGAAAGTACTGAAATTTGAACAAATTTTATCTTGAATTTTATCTTGCAGCTTGTTTAGATTTTGTGTGCTTGCTTGTTGAATGGTGCGCCAGATTTTGTAAGACAATTGCTTGAAGTTAAAGAGTGTGTGTATAATGTCTGCTAGAACGATATAAATATGTTGTTCTTTCATGGCAGCCCTTGAAGTGTAATATTGAAATCTTTGCACCGGGCCACCTGTCTTTACAAAAAGTTTATTTTTAATCTATTTGTTTCACTCAGGTGATCGGAAGGACGTCAAAGATGGTGCAGTACATCAACTACAGGATGCGAGTTCAACTGCAGGATGGACGCACATTCATAGGTGAGGCATTCACAAATACAATATCATTCTGCTGTGTGCCATAAGCAATAAGACTAGTGAAGAAAATAGAATACTGTTTCTACAATACTACAATACAGTAGAAACAGCAAGTGATCAGTCAGTGTTACTAAACAAATTGCATTAAAATTTTGTTTATGTGTATCAGTTTGTATGTAATGCGTTTGAGCGGTGTTGAAAGGATGCTGCTGCTGTCTCTGATTGTTGTCATTCGCCTGAGGATAGTTGAGATACTACTCAGTTACCAGGGACCACCACGAGGAGGTTGACAACTTGGACCCCATTATGTATGTGAAAGAATACGTTAGAACTAGGTCTGAGTTGTTAAAAAAAAAATTAATGATTAATTATTTTTATCTTTATCCCTGCCAGGCACATTTCTTGCCTTTGACAAGCACATGAACCTGGTGCTGGGAGACTGTGAGGAGTTTAGGAGAATGCGTGCCAAAAGTACCAAAGCCCCTGCCAAAGAAGAGAAGAGAGTTTTAGGACTTGTCTTACTGAGAGGAGAACACCTTGTATCAATGACGGTTGAGGGACCTGCCAAAGACTCGGTAAGCAATACAATCCACAAGAAATAAATTGAGTTGTGTAGTAAATCAATATGTTGATAATAATGTCATAGTGGAAATTATAAAAAAAGAATTAGAAAAGATGTGTTCTTGGAAGGCTGATAAAGAAGAGAAGAGAGTTTTAGGACTTTTCTTACTGAGAGGAGAACACCTTGTATCAATGACAGTTGAGGGACCTGCCAAAGACTCGGTAAGCAATACAATCCACAAGAAATAAATTGAGTTGAGTAGTAAATCATTATGTTGATAATACTGTCTTTGTGGAAATTATAAAAAGCCCCTGCAAAAGAAGAGAAGAGAGTTTTAGGACTTGTCTTCCTGAGAGGAGAAACCTTGTATCAATGATTCAAAAGACTTGGACTGGAATGGCTAAAGAGAATTGTATGATAAGTACCACTTGGTAGAAATCTACTGTCTATCTGCCAAGGACTGGGCAAGAATACATCCAACCAAATCTGTAATAAATTAAATGTTCATCAATAGCTGTGAGAAGAGTCTGAGATTGATACTTCTTGGAAGAGAAAACCTTGTCTTGATGACAGTAAAAGGTCCAGCCAAGTAATCTGTAAGAAACTTTATGTACCAACCATTTTAAATTCAGAATTTTTATATATTTTTGTTTTCTTTCTCAAAGTGATGGTGGGATTCATTTTTCAGTGAGCAAGACTACCCAAGAATACCCATGCGGAATATGTTTAGTATAATGCTAAAGTAACAAAAAAGTTACTTCCGTTCTCTATTTCTCCAGGGACCAAGAGTACCCATGCGTGAAGGCAGTGGGCCAGGTATGGCGCGTGCAGCTGGACGTGGTATCCCAGCATCGTCGGCGTCGATGTCTGCACCGCCAGGCCTTGCAGGGCCAGTCAGGGGGGTAGGAGGACCATCACAATCACACATGGCACCCATGGGTAAGAACCTCACAGAGTTGTTTTTTTATCCACTGGCTGTATACCCAGAGGATGTTGCCAGAAAGAATAATACAGATTTCTCTACTGAGCGCGGTGGGTTGCCTCAGCCAGTGTCAAATTCATGGTTCCAAATGTCTAACTGATTCCATCTTTCCATCTACGTGAGTTAGACATGTCAATGTTAGCAGTACTGCATCACAAGATAGTTGAAGACAATTGGGCAATGCATCCCATGAGTGGAGAATAAATAAATAAATTTCCTGTAAGTTATAACCTTACATTGCTTCATTTTGTGAAGAAGAAGAAAATGTTAATGTATTGTACTACAAGTAACTTGAGACACAGACTAGAACCAGAACAAATATGTAATGCAAATCAAACAAGTTGAGTTATTAGATTTATGTGATGCAAAGACCAAAAAAAGTTCTCAAAATCATTAGAATGGTGTCTGTTTGCAAGACAAGGGTAGCAAGATAAACATTGTTAAGCACTAAGAAAGGATTATCAATTGTGTGATAGGCACTATATAAATCAAAATATTATTATTATTATTATTATTATTTAATCTTTTAAATTTTACTTTCTTTCAGGTGGACCAGGAGGCTACCCAAGGGGAGGACCAGGCGGACCACCAGGTTAGTATTTTGTTCATAGCGATCCATTTAATTTGTCAAGTTCAACCAAGATCAACTTGGAGCTGCCATATTTGTCTTGTACCTTGTTGTTTGGCTTATTGAAACATAAGAATAAAATGGGGTTTTATTTTTCAAATGGCTTCCTAATTATGGAAATATGTATGATTGAAAAGAAGGAACAGTTTTCGATCATAGTCAACATCACTGGGCAAAGGTGATCAAATCTGACATTGATTTTCACTATTGTCACTAGATAAACACTGAACTCTTTTTCCATTGCACATCATTCAGAAAAAAAGTGCAATGATGTTGGTATGTATATGATTGTCTCAAAAGTTGATAGATCACTTCAAAGATACTTTCATAAACATTTTGATTTAATGTTCTTCATTATCTCATACAAATGAGACATGTACAAGCAAAGTTTAAATAATATGATACTAAACCTAAACAAAGAATAATGTACCAATAAAGCATCTGATTGATCACCTTATTTTGTTGTTATTTTGCAGGAATGGGAGGCCCACCAGGAATGGGCCCGCCAGGCATGGGAGGCCCCCCAGGCTACAGAGGTATGCCCCCCATGGGCCGAGGAATGCCCCCTATGGGCATGGGACCACCACCAGGCATGAGAGGTAAGGGACCTTATTGATTGTATAATTTATAATTACATATTTATTATGTAATTTACTTAGATTATTATGAAATCTGTTTTAAACTTTTGATCACAATACAAATATTTACCTCCAAAATATTTGTATTGTGATCAAAAGTTTAAAATAGATTTCATATTAACTACCAATACAGATGAACTTTCATAGTAATAATTAGATTATTATTGACTGTACCATTACTGTACAAACAAAAAGCCCTCCGGACCCTGGCGAGTATTGTAACCCTGTGTGGCATTAACTATGTGTTTATAATTCCATCTAAAGGGTATACAAACCAGATAATGTATCTGTTTAGGGTAAAATGTGCATGTATATATACATAAGATTGAAAAGTACCCCTTTATAAGAAAGTAATTTCGCTAGTACTTCAAGCTATTGGTATTGTTTTGCTGTGTCCCTGATTTTAAAAAGGTATGTGAAATATAACAAGGTCATTTTGCTAGTTCAAGCTCTTAATATCCATGTTTTTTCCACTTATATAACAAGGTTATTATTTATTTGCCTCAAGTTCCTCTTAATAACGATGTATCTCTGTAGTTAATTACACTTTTTCTTACTGGTAGCCGACAGAAATCGCAGTAATAAATTATTTTACATAAAAAACATTAATATTACATAAAATATGTGAGGAAATACCGTATTTGCTGGTGTATTAACCGCACCATTAAAAAAAAAAAAAAAAGAAAAAAAAAGGGGTGCGGTTAATACACGACGGTAATAACCGCACTTTTTTTTTTTTTTTGGTGTGCGGTTAATACACCGGAGCGGTTAATACACCGACAAATACGGTATGTAAAAATTATGCATGTGACATAATTTGCAATTTAATGTGCGATTTCCACTTATATCTATTTTTGTTTTTGTGTTTCTTTTTACTTACAGGGCCGCCGAGGTCATAAAATCTGTCATCGGCAATCGTCTGTCAGTTTGTAAATAGTCGTCATTTTTCTATAAACATTTAAAGACAACCATGGTTTCTGCAGGACATTCCCAAGATTTTAAGTCTGTTTAGGATGCGTTTTCGTGTTCATTTGTGAACGGCTATATAGCAAAACCCTGCACTTGTAGGTAGATTTTCATGCCTTTAGAAAGGTCTTACAAGCTTTCATTTAATGGTCAATAGTTGGCAAAGATATGATTGTTTCAATTTTATAATCATAAGCCTTTTGCACTTAAAATGCCAATTTCTTCAAAACATAAATTACCGACAAGTGCAGGGTTTTGCAATGGCCGGTCACATTTAATTTTGCCAGCTTTAATTAAGAAATCATCACGCTGCATTATAATGCTGGTGGAATGGCCCTTAAAAAATAATCATGTTTTAATTTATGAGCCATCTTTTACCTTTTATGTAATGTTTGGTGCTTGTATTCATTTATTATTTGCATAAGTCACAAAATAAGATGTGTATGACAGGGTTGCCAACTCTCATGCATTGAGCACGAGACTCGCGCATTTTTACCCCTATGCTGATCTTAGATAATCTCACGCCCAGGCCTTAAAATTATGATAATTACAAATTATAGAAGTTTTAATTTATTTAATATTCATTTATAAGCAATTCCATTAAGTTTAAGTACTGTTTTCTATGTTACAAATACAAATCAGAGTGTGAGATGCGTCATGATTTTGTGAGCGTTTGCAGCACCATGCGCAACCCGGCCGCCACGCCTAGTATATCGGCAAAACGGTGCTCAAGTCGCCGGCCACTACGGGTGAGAGATTTTAGCAGCATTCGGATACAGGCCAGGCTGATTATTTTGCATGCATGAACCCTGTGATTCAGCTGCTGCGATTGAAAACACCAGGTCCAATTTTCCATCTTTTTATTTTCATCAGATTTGAGTGCATTTTTTTCGAGACCCTCTCCAATACCACATCCCAAAGACAAATATACAAAGTCCTAATGACAACTACCTTTGTCCCCTAGTATCGTGTGTAGTCTTTCGGAGGAGACTTTAAGCCGTCGGTCCCGTGTATGGGAGAACCAATCCTCATGCACGCTAAAGAACACATCTCATTTTTTCGTAAAGAGCAGGGAGAAATCCCGGTGGGTGTTTACACATTTAAATAACAGTGCGGGAATAGGTAAATTGTTTTGACCCCTCGTGGTCCAGCTCAGTAAATACTTTGTGTAGTTTGAAAAATTGTTATTTGGGCATTAATGCCTTACTTGAGAAATAGCTTTACTCTATCTGGGGTATAAGCTTATCTGTATGACACTTATATGACACACTAGTGTTGCAGTGTTGTTAAAATTATTACCAAACCAAAACCTAGTATCGTGCATAAAAACCCTGCGCAGGTTTCACGCATGCAAGATTGCATTATTTATGAAAACAAAATCATCTGATGGTACTAGTATGATACTGCGTTTAATTTGTTCCTCCGATAAAAGTGGTAAATTTTAATTCGTGTAGAGAAACGAAGCAACGGCTGCAACACTTTGACATATATATGTATATGTACAGTATATATATGGCGATGTTAAATCAAGCTAATTTAATACAGTATCTATTTAACGTGAGGAAACTTTTGTCACGGCTACTAAATTCAAACGTGAAGCAGTTCTGCGCTTTGATTCCCTTCACGAATGGAAATTTACCACTTTTATCGGAGGAAGAAATTGAATCCAGTATCATGCCAGTACCATCAGATGAATCGGGCGACCATGATTTTGTTTCGATTCATGGTATTATCATTGCCTTACCCCGTAAACTCTCCGCAAAAGAACAAGAAAAATACAGAAAAATAGGAATTAAAAAAAGGGAAGAACACTCTGAAATCAGAGTCTTGAATAATTTTACTAAACATTATGATAGATTTCTTAATGATCTAAATATAACACCTAATGATGATTTGAAGATAATTCTATACACGTATAATTCACCATGCGGAAATTGTGTCGATAACACTGTAAGTGGAACCTCAATAGACAGATTTTTAACATTTATTAGGACACACATTAAATTTAAAAGTGTAACTTTAAATATTATTTTTGAGCAGATTTACTCTCGTCAAGAGGATAGTAACCTCTATAAGTTCCTAAAATATCAAGGTGTGACTGATGATGTAGTCGAAATCAATTTGATGTATGTTCATGATCATAAGAAAAACAATATTAATAATAACAAAGTTGACCAAATTAGCATGGTTAATAACAGATTGGCAGTCAGTCTGCCATCCTTAAAGTTCATCGAGGAATGGGAGTTGTACAAATCCTTTCATGATGTTTCAATTTTTAGGCCCCCATGCGCAAGCCTTTAAACATATTTCTCCAGATAAGGGCAAATGAATTCAACAAGAAAACTCTGCTTCCCACTACCCTTATGCACGTCATAAACAATACACACATTAACGAGTTCAACAAAGAAACAAATTGAATAATAGCAATACAAGATAGGATATTTGCATATTGCAAATAGACCGTTTTTGAGACCACTAACCTCTGTTTTGACTGACCACTCGCACTGGTAGCTTCCACGTTTACAACGGTACCGTATGAAACATCTTGACATGCACTTAAAAAGCGAGTTACGTAACCATCGACATAGCAGCAACAACGGTGGTAAGCAAACCAGCTCTGTACATATTCAGATGACGTTTCATGTGGTAAAGTTGAAAGATATGACTGCTCCCTCGCTAAGTCTCGCTCTCACCTCTGACTCAAAGTTGGCAACCCTGATATGACTTTTGACAGTCATCTTTATATGCATCTACATGTACATCTACACATTAAAAAACTTGTTTTGTGAATAAACAACATGTTGGGTATGAATATTTAAAAAAAACACATCTCTTTTAGTTATGCAAGACAAAATTACTTAATAAACTGAGGATTTTTGTGAATTTGTCCCGGAACAAGTTTTTTTATTCAATGCCAAGCAGAATTATGCATCTTGTTTCATTTGTTCAGTGAATTATTTTATCATAAAATTATGGACAAAATATTTTAATTTTTACTATCAATCGGGAATATTTTACTATCTTCATACAGTATTATCTACTTGTGTGAAATGGTTCTGGCTGAAATATATTTCGGGCCTTTATAGGAAGAATGTTTTGCAGTCAGTTTTCAACAAAGCAAAATGTTTAATTTTTTGGAGAATCAACTAAAAAGAAAAGACAATGCTCCTTGATTGTAGTTTTGGGAGATAGTGTGTGAATTGATTTCTTCAAAACATAAAATCGCATTTTAAAAATTGGATTGTTGCTTTTTGTCTAATATTTGGCCAGTGATATCCCTCACATTCAAGAACTGTATAACATGCCATATGTTTGAAGTGTTTAAATCCCTAATCTCATTTTGAGCAGTTTCACTAAGTAAAGATACATTCTCTTATAACAGACAATTATGTCCCATTTGATACTACCCATACACAGGTATTGATTATTGTTTGGAATCTGTACATGTCAAATGCATTGAGAAACACCTTTTGTATATTAAATTTTCAACAGTACAATGTAGTTCATTCTTTGCCTTTAATTGGTACTTATTTTTATCATGTTGAAAGCTTGTTGTCGATGCACTCATGTGTGGTACAGTGGTGGAACCTGGGGGTGTTTCACAAAGATTAAAACTCAGATTAAAAGTTGGACCTAGAATTTATGGAAATCCATTTGTAGCCTTGAAAATACAAGTATTTGAGGCTTTCAAAAAAAATTGATATTTTACAAAGAAGCTAATTGCTTTCCATAATATTTAGAATTAAGTTCAACTTTGAATCTTTGTGAAACACACCCTGGTTATAAAGAGCTCTGAAATACCTCCGAGGTGACTTTGGTGGTAGTGGTAGTTACAAGGTTCAACTGTATGCTTGTTTTGATGTATGTGTATGTTTGGGAGTTGCAGAGATGCCAAGTAGCATGTTTTAAATATAACACAAATAAACAAAACAAACTCATAAAAATGCTGTGTGATCGAATAAACCAACTTTTAAATTAACGTTAACGTAATGTTTTTTTACCTCTCAGAATACTTTTTTTGGGGTTTGTGAAGGTTGTCATCTCTGGGGTTGGGGTTGGGTTCGTCATCTTAGTAGTACAGTTCATTAGAGCAGCTTGTGCCCTTTGAATTTACCACATACCAGGGCTTTAAAATATATGAAGTATATAAAAGTTAGACCTGTGAAATGACCTCACAATATCAGATTCCACTGTATTTTGTATATATCAAAGAGTATTACATTTTTGTCGCCCCCCCCCCCCCCCCAAAAAAAAAAGTTCTAAACATAATAATTTGTGGTTCTTTACACAGATCAAGATGTTGATATAATTAGTATTAATTGGGACCAGTTCTGTAACGTTGAGGGACATAACTTTCTTGGAGAAGGTGGAAAGTATACTATTCTAAAAGTTACCTCTCACAGATAAACTCTGTTTATCATGTGATAAACACAGTTTATATGACCTGATAAACAGAGTTTATCTGATAAGCAGAGTTTATCGACCTTTTTCTCAAACTTCATGCTCGAAGATGAAGAAAAAATAAACAAGTCATTGTGCTAACAATTTTAACCATTTAATGTAACAACCACTATTATCCTTAGTATTCCAGATAAACACATACATTTATTATTTTGCAATACGCGCTGTATAGACATATAGAACTTATACATGTAATTACTCACTTTTCCTAAAATCTTATTTAAATGAAATAGTAGATAAACAAGCAATGCAGTAAAATGAAACCTTACTAAATATTAAAACTTCAAAATTGTAAACATCAAATATCTACGAAATCGCATACACTCTACTACCGATAGAAAAAGTAGTCTTCCCTATAATATATACAGTATGTATATCTAGTTAACCTACTTTGACATCACAACATATTCTTGGTAATAATATACATTACATTTTCTGATTAGATGGCACATTAACAATAAAGGGGAAGGAACTCCTAGCCTTTTGACTTACTGGATGTGATGAGAGCATAACTCTTGTCATTTCTAGTCACTTATTTCCTCATGAATATTCCCAATAATGAAAATAATATTTTATGGCCCACTGTCGTCTGCTTTCAATGCCAACAGGAGGCCGCCATTTCTTCAACTTCTCGCGGTGAAATGACGTGTCAGGTGGAGAACACAATAGCGGGTTACGATAATGCTATTGTGTTCTCCGCCTGCCACGTCATTTCACCGTGAGTAGTTGAAGAAATGGCCGCCTCCTATGGGCATTGATGCAGAAGACAGTGGTCCATAAAATATTGATTATTTTTGTAATCGGGAATATTCATGAGGAAATAAGTGACTAGCAATGATAGTAGTTATGCTCTCATCATATCCAGTAAGTCAAGAAGATAAGGGTTAATTCCCCTTTAACTGTAAAACTAAATCATTGATGCAATGACGTAGTAATAATTGTACACCTTTTCTACGAGAAGGACAATACAAATGCCTTGAAGCTGGCTAATTATCTTATCGTTCGACTTACACAGAATATTCTAAAGAAAAACATTCATAGGGATAATCATTGCAGAGATATACGCTATATGTAAATGTATATATTTAGGTATCAAAACAAAGAAAACCATTATTATGTGTCGTACTTGAATATGGTTACAATAGATATGTATGTATGTATTTCATGTATGTATTCTGCTTCATAGATAATGTGTGTTGAAATCAAAATCCAAAATTATATTGATTTTTATAGTTTGATGTAAAGTATATCGACACCTGGTACATTACCAGTGTACTCATCTTAAAATATTTAGATGAAACGCTGGAATTCTCAGCGGCAGTTTGGGTTCCATCTCCAAGCCATAGAGTTGTAGACCACACCAGACAACCTGTAAGAAACACTGAAAGTTTTAGATTTTGTACTGAATTGTATTGAATTAAGGGCTGATATCATTGTTTTATACTAGGCGATATGCTTGGCGGAAACAAAAACAGAAAATATCATTCACATTTAGATCGGGATATTTTGAAGTAGATTTTCAGGGACATACTAATAATATTCAAAGATTCTTTTTATGTACATTATAATTGTGACAAAAACAATCAAATCAAATATCAATTACATTGTAACTGTATACATTTATACGATCTTAAACTGTCTTGGGTATAATAAACATTGTCATGGTAGACTGCATGATTGAGCATAAGCCCAAAATAAGTCTTTGTTTTGATGGTTGGTCCACCAAGACTGCGGCATCTAGTTTCCACTGACCATCTTCATAGAGGTAAGATTTATCAAAGGAAAACCCATTTAGAGTTGACCATTCTGTTTTAAATTGAGCAGGGTTTTTCTTGCACTGATGTTTTATCCCACACAAAAATGTTTTTTAGTCATTTCATAGAATTTGGACACGTTGTAACTCCTCACGACATCAGTAACAGGTACTAGGTAGCATGGACGATTAAGCATAGGCCAGAAAAAAGTTCTTGTTTTGACAGCTGGTCCACCAAAATTAGCTCCACTGATAGAGGTCAGAATTATCAAAGGAAACCCCATTAATAGTTGACCATTCTGTCTAAATTGAGCAGGGTTTTTCTTGCATTATGCCAAACAAAAATGGTTTTAGTAATTTTATAGAATAATTTTCAGTTTGGCCACGTTGTAACTCTGCATGACAACAGGTAGCATGCAAGATTGAGCATAGGCCACTAGTCTTTGTTTTGATGGTTGGTCCACCAAGACTGCATCTAGCTCCACTGACCATCTCCATAGAGGTCAGAATTATCAAAGGAAACCCCATTAATAGTTGACCATTCTGTCTATATTGAGCAGGGTTTTTCTTGCATTGCTGTGTTATGCCAAACAAAAATGGTTTTAGTCATTTTATAGAATAATTTTCAGTTTGGCCGCGTTGTAACTCTGCATGACATCAGTAACAGGTAGTATGCGCGATTGAGCATAGGCCGGCACTAGTCTTTGTTTTGAAGACTGGTCGACCAAGACTGCAGCATCTAGTTTCCACTGACCATCTCCATAGAGGTCAGAATTATCAAAGGAAACACCATTTAGAGTTGACCATTCTGTTTAAATTGAGCAGGGGTTATCTAATCTTGCATCGATGTTTTTATCCCAAACAAAAATGGTTTTATTAAGAGGGGTATGCATCTTTCTTGTAGTAGGTAGTACTCCAAAATGATAAAGAATATTCAGATGCATTTATCCAAGTCATGATGAATCTGTGTAGGAAAGATCTGAACAAATAACAGTGGTAAATCAATTTACATGAATCTGTGTAGGAAACACTCAAACAAAATAAAAGTAATGAATCAATTTGCAAAAGAGAGATTCATGAAAATCTTCACTAAGAAATACAATTGTACAAACTGTATACATGCAAAAGTTAAAACACGACACGAGCTCTGGCAACAATTGCTCCAAAACCATCAAAGATTTCTAACCCAAAGCTAAAGCTAAACCAAACCCCAAGTCTAAATTTCTCATCTCAACCATAACGTGGCAATAACAGCAACTAAAACCCTAACACCAGCCATCCCATAATTTCATACCTAAACAAAATCATAAGCCTATATAACTTTCTCATCTAAATTATAACGTTAAACCCTTGAAGCAATTGTTGTTAGAGAATATGTCAAGTCACTGCTAAATAATGTTTGACTTTACCCCAAAAGCAAATTAATTTTTTCCCAGTAATAATAATAGCAAGCATTTATAGAGTGCCATCTATCTTTACAACCTATTCTGAGGCGCATATAACGACAGCAAGAAAATGAGACAGGAATAGTAGAGAAATCACAGGAAAGTACCAATACATAACTTTTGATAAGCAAGTTTTAAAATGTGCAAATTCAATTAACTCATTCTTAGTGAATGAGTTTGTTCAAAATAATCATGGAAACAACAGATACCCATGCACTGCAGAATATAATATGAAGAGAAAAATTACAAAACAGAAAGAGTTCAAAATTATGTCTCTACTATAGTGCTAAACTGCTAAAATAAGATAAAAAGCATTTTGATTTTTTTTTGTTTAGCTCTTGGTGATATTTTTGAGCAAGTTTAATACAAATCTAAACTATGCAAAGAAAAAAATGACAACTTCGAAAGATCTGGAATATAATCTGGAAGTATAAACAAAACATGATACATAATAGACCAAACGTATATTTCTGAGCTCCAAGTGATCATTTAAATATTTTTCTTTAAAATTTGAGTATACAGTGAAAATGAATGATTATGAAAACTAATATCTAAAGGCCCAGTCCCATACTGACGATTTTCATGGCGACTCGCAACGATTTACTAGAATGAATCGACTCGATTTAGCCACAGTTTTGGGCATGGGCGTAGCGACTTGCGTAATACCTATTCATCAGGGGGGATGAATGAATAGATCATCCCCCCAGTTGAATGGGTATCAATGACAGATCTACGCCCATGGTTTTGGGGAAGAACCGATACGATGTAATACGATGCAACACGACCTAAGCGATTTTCTCGACGAACGTCAAATCGTTGCGATTCGCCGTGAAAATCGTCAGTATGGGACTTATGCAAAGCAAATGCAAAAGCAGGAAAAGAATTGCAAATAATATTATTATACAAAAACAGTAAGGAATTATTTATGTAAAGCAAATTGCAAGAAATGATGCAAAATCATAGGAGAATTTGTATTTTTTATTATTCATTAAAATCCCTTTCACCATGCAGTCTGAAAAAAGTTTAATTTATAGCAAAAAGATCACAACTTATTTATGAGCAAACATAGTTATACGAAATGGGATTCAGTATTTAATTAATTGGCCCAATATGACTAGCGAAAATAAATGAAAACAAAAGAAATAAAACAATTAACATACTTTTAAGCTTTGGGATGCATGTTATAATGCAGATTTCCGCGCACTGGGTAACTAGGAATTAAAATCTGCCACCAAACATTGTTAATTTTATATCACATACTTGTCTAGACACAAACTATTTAACAAACAAGCAGAATAACTGACAAACATTTTAACAAAATATTGACCGACATTAAGACAAACAATTCACGGACACTTTACAATACAATATTGTTATAACTTCTATAGCGCTTACTATAAAATACACAAAAGGTATTATAGCGCTTTATGCATGCAGCAAACAAATGACGGACATTATGACAGAAACAAGAACAGTATATACAAGCTTGTTCATGTGATACTTTCCCATGCCTACAATCTCATCTTAAAACTACAGATCGCCTATGACATAACATCTTTTCATTATATATACATATTGATTAAAGAAAATATCAAACAAAGGTTGACTTTTATATGGTTGTAGCCCTTTTTGGCACATACTGTACACACAATAAAAATCATGTACTACATATTTGAAAAACAGCAAATTTACGGCAATCTACATTTGTCTGACTGAATGCACTTCAAGTATTGTAAACATCACAAACATTCTTCTGAACGTGGTATACTCAGTTATTATAAAATAAGAAACGTATCAATTTTTCGCACATCCTTTATGGCGCAACAGCGGGTATATACTTCTTTGACAGTTTCAAACAAATTATTGTACTGATACAAATGGTGGGTATGAATTTGATGATGCAACGTTTCAATTAATACTCAAATAAGGATAGATCATACAGGCATATGGTTCTAAAAATATATATATATGAATACAAACTTTTAACATGAGAACGAAACGGAATGTGCACACTTCACTTTGCATATAACTTGTCCAATCCTCCAAATTATTTCAGTTTTCTATAAAAGGCAAAATTACTGTTCTTTATCTTGTCAGACACTCAACATTTTTCAGACATAAGCCAACACAAAATCCTTTCTTTACAACCCCTACAATCATTTTGATCATTCAAAAGAAAGCACATAAGTACCATAAATATATACAAGACATTAAGCTACACAGAGCACTTCACATACTTGGGTACCAAGTGATGTAGCGTGGTCTGATTTGATATTTCTTTATTTTTTCAAAAATGTACCCCTTTTGTTTTCTATTGTTTTTGTCAAATTAATGGGGGGGGGGGGGCATGTGCCCCCGCCCCCTTGCCCCTTGATAGCTATGCCACTGTGGTTACCAGATATACAAATCATTTGCAAGCATTACACTTCATACTTTTATGTCTATAAAAAATTCCAAAGATAGAGAAAACTGCCAAGATATTAATATGATATATCTTGAGCATTGTAAGTGTCAAACTGGTGTACTTGAATGTTTTTTTGAGCATGTATGCTCACATAAAATTACTATTAAGTCAAGTCTCCAACTTTTAACAGAAAATGTACATGCTGAAAAACACTAATGTGAAACATAAGAATAATTGATCCCGCTAGATATCGAGTTGCTTGAAAAATGTATCTTGTAGTTGAATAGAATTGTTAGCTGCCCAATCAGGCAACCAAATAAGACTATTTATGAAATCGTACCTGCCCAACATCAATTTGTACTTGCCCCGGGCAATCCGGCAAGTGCTAGTGTTGTGCCCCGATTTAATTTGTAGGTGCTGCACAGAACTAAACATGAATTAAGCAGATATGCTTGGAATAATATCAAAGTAATAAAACGTTATAACTATTCATCTTTAAATGAATTATAGTATCAATAGCGACAAACATAAGGCACTGAAATACAAAAATAAACTATAATATAACCTCATAACAATGCTTACAGCACTTGATTAATATTTTATTGCACTAGCTTTTTAAGTATAAAGATTAGTACTTGATGGTCGGTTATCAATACTTATTTTAAATGTTTTTAGCGCATGCAAGGTGAAATTAAAATAGCCCTGGCCGAAGAAACAAACTCTAACACAATTGAATTTCAACTTCTCATAAATTGTTTGAAAATTAAATGAATTTTTAAAACACATTGGCATACAAACATAATAGTTATAATACAAGCTAAATTATTGAATGTACAGGACTTCTAGTTGAAAGCCTACAATAAAACACATAGAAACCAGAAACACTTGTTAACACTTTACATAATGTACATAATTTACATATAAATCTAACATGCATATATCCTAATTACCATTCAAAGCACTTTAATGTCTATTGTAACAGTATGGCAACCACTTATGTTCATTTTGTTTTCATCTTACATATTGGTATATATGTTAAAAATACATGAATGTAATAATTAAGCATACACAGATAAAAACTTTATTATATACAACAGAGTAAATTTGTAATATTCAAATGTTGAGATATGGAATAATTAACTAAAATCAGACAAAATACTTAACTGTGCTTTTTTTTGTATACAATATGTTTTTTATATAAAATATTCTTCCACTTTTACAACTCATATGACCAGAGAAATGGGTTTAAAAACCGATTACTCAACAGCAGTGCAATGAAATTTCAAAACAAAGTTTTTTTAAACTACTCATAACTTTTTTTTTCTTCTCAATTTATGAAAAACAAGTGACACTTCCATCCATCAACAGAATTAATCTTTTTAGACCAGAGTAAATTTCATAACCTAATGAATAAAGTTATAATGTATCATCAATGGATTTCAAACAACGGTTATAAAATGATGCATTGTATTTCAACTTCTGTATCCACCTAGTATGTACAAGTATATAATTATGTACTTCAACAACACTGTTTTTGCTTTAATATCATGTGCTTTATGTAATGAGCAAGCTTTAATTGCTGGCAAAATATGTATTTGGTACAGTTCTTCACACTTAAAACAGGAGGATCCCTTTTGTACTATCATAGATCTATAATATTTTTGCATTATAATCATGTATTTGATATACAGCTGCATGCTTTGATATGGAATTTCCAAATAATTCTGCTAAAGCGAAGTCATTATTACTCAACCACTCTTTGCTGCCAAGTCATCTCCGAATTGAAAGTTGATGGATAATAACAGACAATATATCGAAGGAAAACAAACATTATAAATGCATTTTTTTGCAACTGTTCAATTTTCTTTGAATTCGTAAATGAGAAGCTGTTATTTGTACTTCAACAATAATGAAAGTAAATAAGTTATCATCTTTTTCTTCCGGACTCTTTCTTGCACAAGTGTGCTTTTAGTTATATATACAAATGAATATCATAGCTATTTACATCAAAATTAAGTTAGTGCATTGATCGGCCAATGAAAAATAGTTCTCATAGTCAGAAACTATTGGCCAACAAGCCATCTCATAATTAAAGTTTGTTAAAGAGTAAGCTTTGTTTCGGCATTAAAAAGGTCACAGCACTCTCTCTATAAGACTTATGATTTGCCGCCTCCGCAGCAAAAGCCTCAAATAAAGCACTGCAACGCTAATATGCCGAAGGGGGCAAATGGTCAATGACTATGGCATGAAAAATAATGCATCGGCAACAAATCCACTATTTTCTTATTCTTTACATCGGCTATTTGGCATACACAGGTTTATTCACACTGTCACTCAAAGCAATCTGACCCATTTTTGTCATTTGAAATTTGAACATGAAAAACATTTCTTCTTAATTTGAATTATATTATCACATCATCAAATGTACATGCATATTCACACTAAACTCTCATCACATTCTGAAGTAAGATAGTAATTGGCAATTGGCATACTGTAATTAAAATTAATCATACATAATTTATAGCAAGGGTTGTAGAATGACAACATTAACAACTCATGCCAGGACGATCATAACAAATAACACGAGTGCACAATACATTGCCATACAGAAATATACGGTTACAGAAACGGTATACACCCTAAAATCAAATATATTGATAATAATGTCCCCTAAAGAAAGCACTTCAATAACAATTTAAAAATTTGTACATACTACTCAAATTCATAAGACAACTTACATTATATTGATATATAAACTTGTGAACCAAAATATACTGCTTGTTAATAAGGTAATTCTACAGAACTACATGTAAGTGGTGATGAACTGTTCATAGAAAAAAACAATCACTTCTTTTTTTATTCCTTATAAGAGCAATACCTGCCCAACAAGGTATTGACACAAAATGGAACGGAGTATTGACTTGAAATCGTGTAGAAGCATAGCTGATGAAATAATACAGAATTAAAATAACTACATTGTATCTCAACATCTTTTTAAACAAAAACAGTTCTCTTATTTTTTCAGTAAATTTGTCACATCTGTGTGTGTAATATTACTCACCACAGAAACTTTTCTTGCACAGAAAAACACATGAACATATTGTGTCATGTTTTTCATTTTGAGCACTATCCAAAACATATCAACATATATAAATATGTTGATGTGTTTTGGAAAAGTTTTATCCCAATATGGTACACATAATTTTCCTCTTCACGAGTTCATGACAACAACTGTAATGAGTAACTATTTCAGGTTATAACTTTGTAAAATAAAACAAAATAAAAATAGGATATTCCAAAGCATCCAGAATGATCCTTTCTCGTCCTCTCATCTTTTCGCCCCGTTAATCTGCATCCTCGTCAGTGCCATCATCATGGACCTTTCTGATGACTTGTCAAAACCATCAAGCAAGATGATAATTCCCTCTCTTGCCAACTTCATCTACTTCGGTGTAGAGATAAACAGAGATTATCAGATTGGGTGAATATTAATCACCTATTCTGAATAACACACGCTTCCTCACATTCTGCAAATGATCTCATCAGGGAACAAGCTAGCTAGTCGCCGATATAGCAATTTGACTTTCTCGTTAGTCCTTATCATTCTCCTTCTTACGGTGTTGTCATCTTCTTTGTTGTCTACCTCCATTTTCGTCTTTCGCTTTCTTCCCTTACCTTTTCCTCCTCTTCCTCATCTTCTCCTTCATTTCCCTCCTCCTACTCTTCTTCTTCGTCATCTTTTTCTTCTTCCTTTTTCTCCTCTTCCTTATTCTTCGTCTTCCTCTTATTATATTTCCTATTTTGCCTCCTCTTCTTCTCTCTTCTTCTTCCTCTTGACTCTCCTCCTCTCCTTCCTACAGATTCGCCTCCTGCTCCTTTCCTTCCGATTCTCCTTCTCCTCTGCTTTCTCCTCTTACTCCTCCTCTAACTCCTCCTGATCCTCCATCTTCTTCTCTGCATGAATCTCGTCACATCTTCAAGTGAGCCAACCAATCAGAAGACATCTTCCATGAAGGTTAGATTGTCCTTGATCTTCTCTGGACCTCTTCTGTGTGTGAATCTGATTGGCCGATGTGGTTTTGGTCGCGTAACCAAAGCGTTGTTGATAAAGGTGATTCACAGCGAATTTGCTCCGTTCTTTCATCTCTGTACTTGTCGCTTGGGCTTGGTCAATGGCAGCTTTGTCTGTACCTCCTGTTTGATAACGAAAGAAAGTAAACAACTGCAAATTTATTTCCTGTGTCATTTTAGTCATTCTAACAAGAATCCAAGATCTACGACCAGAACATTTTTTCTAGATTGATGGTGCGATATAAGTGTGGTTTATTGCATCAAGAGAAGGAAAACTAGATGGATCTTCGACTGCGCGCAGTCGAAAATTATGCCTCCGCTATCACGCGATTTTAATATCAAGCCCAAATTAACATGCACCTGAATTAATGTTTTTTAATATTTTTCATATATTTTGAGTCCTTTGACCTTGACCATATGACCCCAAACTAAATTGGCTCCCTAAGAAACATTCAGTTTGATTGAAATCTGACATTTAGTTGTTGAGATTTTGCCATTACAAGCTTGTTTGCATATATAATGAGTCCTGTGACCTTGACCTCAACCTCATGACCCCAACATTTTATGGCTACATTGACTCTTTATGATACATTTAGATACTGAGTTTGATTGCAATCTGACATTCAGTTCTTGAAATTTTGCCATTACAAGCCATTTTTGCATGTACATATTGAATCCTGTGACCTTGACCTTTGACCTCATGACCCCCAAATCTTATCAGATCATTGCCACCCCGATATGTACACTCATACCAAGCCTGAAATTGATCCGTCAACTGGTTCTTGAGATATCGCGAGAACGAGGCATTTTTGCACATATATTGAGTCCTGTGACCTTGACTTTTGACCTCATGAACCACAAAATCTAATCAGATCATTGCTACCCCAATACGTACACTCATACCAAGTTTGAAATTGATCCGTCAACCGGTTCTTGAGATATCGCGAGAACGAGGCATTTTTGCATATATATTGAGTCCTGTGACCTTGACCTTTGACCTCATGACCCCTAAAATCTAATCAGATCATTGTCACCCCAATATGTACACTCATACCAAGTTTGAAATTGATCTGTCAACCGGTTCTTGAGATATCGCGAGAACTAAAACGGGACGTACGTACGGACGGACGGACGGACGGACAACCCGAAAACATAATGCCTCCGGTCACTTCGTTGGCGGAGGCATAAAAAAATCACTTATGAATCCAAAACCATTGATTAGGCTATTTAGAAAATATAACTTCTTTTCAAACTTACGGTAAAGAGTCGCACCCTGAATGATGCATCCGGCTCTCCCAATTGTTTGATTGGAAGTGGAATTTCGTCTCGGTTCAAAATGATCTCCAGCTGTTCGATGGGGTACTTCCTAGCCGGATCAATCGACTCAGAGTTGATCAAACTGACCAAGTACTCAGTATAATGGATCCTAGGAGAAAAAAGCACATGGAAAAGGAATTATATTAGCATCTCTATCTTGATGTTCACATACAATGGGAAACTTTCTAAAAGGGTCTATTGACTCAAGAGTTGATCAAACTGACCAAGTACTCAATATTATGGATCCTAGGAGAAAAAAAAAAAACATCTCTATCTTGATGTTCACATAAAATTTGTTGAAGATCACAATGACCCAATTTCGTTGTATTAGGTGCTTCATAAATCTAACATTTTATTATTAAAGACAATACACATGCAAATGGTGTTACTTCACAGTCAAACATGTTTGCTGTTCATTCACAATACATCAAAGAAGAGGTATGGCTAATGATTTGTAATTATATTTTAGATATTTTAAAAAGAAATCTGAAGACTTATTTATTTTTTGCTGTAGGTTTTTGGAGGTTGTAAAGCGTATCAATAATTTTTAAAATTAGAAATGCGCTATATAAACATGAATTATTATTATTATTATTACTATAAAACTAGATGGATCTTTGACTGCGCAACTTTCTTCTAAAAGGAATGTGATCATGTCCCTGCAGTTGTGCAATTTTTAAATCAAGCAATAACCGACTTGCACTGAATCAGTTTTCTTAATTCAGGTTTGTTCTCGAGATATCCTGATAACAAGCTCTTTTTGCATATATGACCCTGTAACCTTTGACCTCAAAGTCTAACCAATTCATTGGCTCATCAAGATACAGACAAGTACCAAGTTTGATGAAAATGCTTTGGCAGATTCTTGAGATATAGCAATTCCAAGTTATCGTCGGCAGAGGCATACAAAATTGTCTTCAGTTCTTCTTCTACATAAAGAGAAAGAGAGGCTACATACCTGCACAGTCCAGCACTTCCAGGTGAAACTTGCCTGCCGCATTTATCGTCTAAGAGACCGTCAGGACCGTCTTTCTGCTCATTTACTCCGCATATGCCATTCCTGTTTGCTTCGGCTCCCTGCGGTGGGTCCTTATTGTACTGCACAAAGGCATCCTAATTAAACACACAATTCACAATATCATTTGGTGAGTGTGAGAAGGGTGTTGAATCAATTTTTAAAATTCAAACAGAGAAAAATGACTAGAAATAATTTAATGATTGAAAATGAGCAAAGAAAAATATGCTTCGCAGGAAATCAAACCCGAGGCCTCCGGATTGCTAGACCGGTGCTCAACCCATTGAGCCACGAAGACCCTTGAATTATCCTTGGGTACTTAGTGCCTGGTTTATATAGCTTCTGACTAATTGAGCAATGAAAAGGATTTCATCGAGTCAATTTTTTGTAAAGTTGAGGTTTGCAAACTGTAAGTCTTGTAGGTCGGAGCCTTCTCTATGAGATGTCATAGTTATTTCTAATATTGGGAATATTTATCAAGAATAAAAGTGAGCTACATTTGGTTCCTTAAAGACTCCCAAACTTTAAGCATTATTATATCCCCAGTACAAACAAATGAATTAGCACTCTTTTCTTTCTCAACTGACAAAATCATGGGAATTTTAAATTCTTCTGACATTTGTCATCTCATGGATGAGGGAATCTTTTCTTCATTTCTACAAACAAATAAGCTTTACAAAAATTAAAGGGAAATTTTCCCCATCATCTATTTACCTTTGATTAATTTCTCTACACATTAAAATATAATTTCATGCAAATATGTCCAATGTTTGCCCTCTGAACAAAGGAGGGGCATCATTCAAAGTCAATCGCTGTATGGGCTATTCCCATTCATCGCGTATAGCATGAAGACTGCCATTATATTGTTTGAAACCCGGATGTTGAATTGTTCGCGCCGAAATGCTACGTCAAACCTGAACAAACAAGCTCCGCCTCTTTTTGTTAGCTCTCGCAGCTCGCGGGGTTTGTGCACAAACACAATGCAAAACGTGAGCCAACAAAAAGAGTAGTTCGGGTTTGACGTCACATTTTAGAGCGATCCGAGTTTCATAAACATCAATGGCAGCCTCCTTGGTGTTCGCGATGAATGGGATTATCCCGTACAGCGAGTGACTTTGAATGATGCTCATCCCTTGCTCAAAAGGCCAATGTTGGTCGTATTTGCATGAAATTGTGTTTTAATGTTTAGAGAACATAATCAAAGGTGATTATATGTTGGGGAAAATGTCCCTTTAAATAAAGAAGGAAATTAGAGACATGTTATATGTATACAGTTAACCTGTGTATAGTGACCACCTAAGGAAACAAGAAAAGTGGCCACTGTAGACAGGTATAGCCACTATACAGGTTCCCTACTCTTCATGGGAACACTTTTGGTGACCACTATAGGCAGGTTGGCTTCTATATACAGGTGGCCACTAAGACAGGTTTGACTTTTTATTTAATTATCAAGTTCATTATTCAATATTAAATAGATTAACAGTTTCCATAATGCATAGTATAATAAATTAGATAGCATAAAAATCAGACTACTGACCTCAAGCAGATTCTGTAGGGACTGGATATCCTGATCTCTGAGATAGAAGAGACAGTCCCGGGGGTGGTGCGCATGCATGCCTTTTTTGATACAAGAAGGCAGCTTTCCACAGGCCTGTAATTAGAGGAAAATTCATTAGTTTATTAAACGCTTAAATGCAAAAATGTTTGATACTTTTTATCACATCTTCACAAATGTACCTTTGAGTTTGATATACAATATAAGTTTCATTTAGAAGACAATATTTTGTGTTATGAAATGGAACATCTATCTTCAAAATTACAGAAATTATGTTTGTCATTTATATTTTTGCATTTATTTTTCAAAATATATAGTCAGGCTCGACACTGGTGCTGGATTTATAGCCCTTAGCATTCAAAATTAAAATTGGACAAGTAAAATATCACGATGTCAACATTTAGAAGCAGTAGTATGACAACTAGATTACAATTCATTCTAACAATAAAAGAATGAGAAACAATTGTTTTCAAGCAGTTTGCAGTTTAAACACAAATGAATAAGTTAACAAGTTTAAAACACTCAGAAAAACAAACATGTGATAAACAGAATTATAATTAGTAAATAATATATTTCATAACTTAAACTGAACAGTTTTTAAAACTTTCAACAAAGTAATACATACGTCTCCTCTTTTAATAGGTTCGTTACATCCGCAGCAGAATTCAAAGGTACACTGTGGACAGGTGAAGTGCATACAGCCGCCCTTGGCTAGTTCAAATCGCATCTTGCATCGTGGACACTCTATTAATACAAAATGAAAAGAAAAGTATGAAACACTGTTAGTCACTTCTGCAAACAAATTTATTGTTGTTACTTTTAGTAATTAAATATAAAGGATGTACAACGTTAGCAACTCTTGGAAAAACAAGAGAGCCTCAAAAATGTCCAGACAATAACATCAAAACTTTTCTGTGTGTTCCAAGCCTATTATTTATTGTTTCCCTAATTAGCTAACATTCTAGGAACCCACACACCAAGGACACAACATTCTCATTGATCGGGGTCATTCTTTTCCTTCCACTGCAGGAAAGTTTCAACACTCTCCCCATCGCCTCTTCCATAATTTACAAAAACGGGACAGAAACAGCTCCTGGCCGAGACCGAGACCACTAATTGAGTCGTGTAAGGGGGGGGGGGGGGGGGTTAACAAGACCTTTCTGAATGAGCGGGGTGCATACCCAATGCACCCCCCTGGCTACGGGCCTGTATTCTTATTGAGGTGTGCAGCAAACCCCTGAAAATCTGGGTCATTACTTTTTCTCTACTACTGGACAGCGTCACCAAATCCTCTCTTAGTCCATTGATTCTATGATTTCACCTACTTTAATCCCATTTAATCCAACTAATCCCCTGACTCACCTATGCCATTCTCATTGAGGTGCGCAGCCAAGCCCTTTGCCTGCAGATCGGGGTCGTTATTTTCCTTCCACTGCTGAAATTCTTCGCAACTTATCCCTTCATGTTGATCAAGCCACTGTTCATCAAAAATAAGGAGAAAATTAATATTCAAATAGTATTAGAGACAGTTTATGAAAGGAAGTTTTGAATGAACATCGCAGATTGTTTATCAAGTCTCTTTCACTCATTCTGACTAGTCACAGAAATGCTTGGACTTTGAATATGGAAAATCACTTTATAATGTAATTAACTTTATAATTGGCTACCAAATTTATAGATCCGAAGATTTGTGCAGAAATAAGCATATTCCTAAGTAATTGTTAAACAATGGTTGTGTGTTTTTCAAAATTTTAATCTTTCCATAGCACAATCCAGTTTATGCTAACTTTGGAAGAACACTTTAATTAAAATGTCCCAAGTTGGTTAATGGAAACAAAACGAGAATATAAATAAATGTAGTAAACAGTAGTCTCAGCTTAATGGGATAACATTAAATGGGTACTCCTTCAAAAGGGGTGGAATTGGACCAAAGATTTCTTCTTCTAACCCTAGGTTTCTTTTTGAAATTTCATCCACTTAACCCGTTGCCTCTGAGATTCTGAAATCCCCATAGACTTTGTACACAGCCCACTCAGTTCCCGTAGGCAAGGGGTTAATTGAGGCAAAGGCCTACTCAATTTAGCAGAGACTACTGTATGGAGAAATGAGAAATTAAGATTTCAATGAACTCGCCTGTTTCTTGCAAAGAAAGCATGTGAGCTTGTTGCATTCGGGACACCGCATTTTGCGTCTGTCTGGAGCTCCGTTGATGAAGCCAGAGTTGCACTGAAATGAAATGAAAAGAATAATAATTAAAGCAAATGGTAAAAAAAATAAACAAGTTCAATGAATTTCTGATCGCTTTTTTCATAACCAGGTGGAATTGAGTGTGAGCGCAGCCCTCATCCAACTGAAAATTAGCTTGGAGTCATCAAAATTCAGGAACGCTAAATTCCAATTGCCCGAATGGGCAACCAAATATTTTTAAAAATATATATTTTTCTTTGTTTTTATGCCAGTAGAATTTGAAAAATCTTATTTTTACTTGCCCGACTGCATGGGCTACAAGGCCAAAACAAAATATTTCTAGCATTAAAATATAACAGAATATTCTTATTCTTTGTTTAGGACCACCAGATTTAGTTTTTGGGCCAGTCAAGTTAGAAAATCACTTGCCTAGCTGGGCCACAAAGCAAAGAAATTTAATAATTAGACTAGCATTGTCTATGAGCTACTCACATGGGCACACCAGCAGAAGTCTTGGTCCTGCATCAGATTCCAGTCTCGCAGTTTCCTCAGGAACAGGCCATAAACCTCCTCATTCAAAATCTCCCTCAACTAAAATCAATAGGAAATGTGGGTATAAAAACAGTCAATATTGATGTTAAATGTATGTATATAAACATTAAACATTGTATTGGGTAAATTTCAGAAATATTTGGTGAGCCTTTATAGCAACAGCTAATAACTTATTTTATAGTTGAGTAAATATTAGATATTACATTTCACTCAATAGAAAACGGGATAAACGTCATGCAAAACTTTTAAAGGTTGACCGGGGTAATAATATATGTAAGCGCTGTGATATAGTTTACTATGAATAGTGTAGCTAAATGCCTTATATTATTATTATTATTATATAACAAGGATTGTTAATAGTGACCATCAAAGCTTGCCTGAGCTTACCTGACAATGCAACAACTAATGTACATGTACGCCAGTTGCATTGCAATGGACTTTTATAAAGAATTACTGTCCATAAAGCGACAAGAGGTCGACAAATAGCTGGTCAGTGGGTTTGTGAGCATCAAGTATATCACTTACAAGAATATCCAGAAATTGAAAGTAGTCTGCTGCCACCGCGATGTCATCCAGGTCAGGTTGGTCGCAAAACGGACACTTTCCCTTCATGATGCTTTTGTCCCTGGCAATGATCTCAAAGTGCTGAATGACACACGGCCGACACATCATGCACTGGCAGTTTATCAGTGACATCAGCTACGAATTAAGTCATTAATCGTAAGAAAGAGTATTAATTAATCATTTACAAGCCAAAAATCTTTATAATTAAAGTTTAAGAGAGGAGAAAGGGCTTTGACTCTTTATGAATTGTACTCAAATGATCTCAAAATATTAAATGATTCACGCCAGACAAATCATGGAATCAGGGACATCAGCTGTATCAATTGAAAGAAAGCTTATTAATGGATCATTTGCAAGCCAAAAATCTTATAATTGAAGTTTAAGAAGGGAGAGGGGGCGTTAACTATTCATGAATTATACTCTTGTCTGTTCTTTAAATGCCTGTTCAGATATTATTTTCAGATTCAAACTACATTCTGTGGTTCAGGAAAAAAAAGTTCAGAGAAAGAAGGATAATTATAAAGTTGTTTAGGGTGGTTTAATTAAGTTGCCTGGCTCAGTAAATTATCATTGAAATTATAAAAACTTTGCTTAAAGGAACTAAAGAATACAACATATTTTGGCACTTATTCCATAGTTGATGACTTGTAAACTAGATCTGGAGAAAAAAACTCCATGAAAATAAACACAGTAATGATTTTAGGCTAATTTTCTGATGCCAAATCCCATTAGGGTCCAAAATCAGCAGAGTGATTGACATGTGATTGACAATTCATCGGCTTACGTCAATTAGAGAATTTAGAGAGGCGTCGTGTACAGAGACTATGGGGTGAAGTTCTTTAGATGACGTCACACCAATAGAGGGCAGCATAATCAATTTTGGCGATTTAAAAGGGGCGTTCCCAGGACAATTAGATATTTACTAATTACCCAAAAATTTATTGATTTCATGGGAAATGACTGCCAAATTCCTTTTCTTGAGGAAAAATTACTTATAGAGAGCCTAATTGTGAAAATTAGGCCATCTAGACGCTGTAGTTCCTTTAATGTGAATCAGTTCATCAATTTCCATTAGGTCCTATCTTGCTTCTGAGACATGAAACAGACGAGCAACAAATTATTCCAGTTGAACGTTAAAGGGATAGTTGAGTTTTGGTAAAGAGAGTAAAGTTTTGGTCAAACTGGATTTTAGTAACCAAAACCTGAACCATTACATTACAAACTAATAGTTATAACTCCACTATGCTCGAAAGGAATACAAAATAACAAATGACTCAGTAAAAAGCCTGTTATCATTTAAAAATAGCCATTAACATTCAAGAGGGCACTCTCTAAAACCTAATTTGTTTTAACCATCTTAAATAACATATTGTGCATGTGATGTTTTGTTGACATTATCTTTAACCATCTTAAATAAAATATTGTGCATGTGATGTTTTGTCGACATTATCTTTAAGCCCCGTTATTTTCCTCTTTCCTTCCTCTCTAAATTTAGTTGATTGTTCAGCTGCAATACCTATCACATGACTCATACAGTATCCTGCAGATTGCGAAATGCTTCTCTTAAAAGGAAGCCAAACTCTGAAATCGTTGCCAACTGTAACTAATAAGGGCATAATTCCTGCCACGTCTAGCTATATATTTCCTCTTGGGTATTACTACAGCGCTTAGAAACAGTGTATTAAGCGATATATAAATTTGGTATATTATTATTATTATTATTATTACTAGTAATGAAAATAATCTAGGTTACATATTAAATGGCAAAGCAGCAGACTTAACAATCTACTACTATGTCAGTGGTTACATAACCTGCTTGTGTTTGCGCACACTCATATAGCTTTGCACATGGTATGGTTGGAAACATGGCAGCCTCCAGTGGTTAGTCAAAAACAAATGATAATGGTCTCAAAACACTGGTCATTCCCATTATTAACTCCTTGAGTGCCAAGCTCGCATTTGTGCGAGTTACAATACACACAAATGCCATAGAGCATTCCAATCCCTGGTCCATTAAGAGGTATACCCAAGAGGAAGTATATGACTAGATCGAAAAGGAATTATGTACTTGTCATGAATAGTAAGCAAAATTACCAGCGTTTGGCTTCCCTTTAACCATTGGTTATGTACAAATCAAACAAAAAAGGTGTTATTCTCATATGTGGATTGCGCAATATATACATAGACATGCATAGACAGGACTTTGGTAATATTTGAACTGCAACATCTGTTTGACTAGAATGATATGAAGCAATGTAGTACCAAACTTTGAACTCGTTACAAACAGTAAAACTAGAGGAAGCAAAACAAAAATTAATGTACAATTGAGATCCTAATTTATACTAATAAGAAATATGCATATTATAGATACAATGCAATCCATAATAAAAATAAATGCTATAAATGTTTGAATGCCCACAACAAATCTTACCTTATTTCGGGGAAGCTCCATGAAACAAATTGAGCATTCCTGCTGCAGAAATTCTTCAGTGCGCTTAGTATCTCCACACTCCTCTGCAGCCACGACAACGTCATCAACATTGAATTTGTTCCGTACGATCAGCTTAGCCGCGGTGTTAGCACGGCCCCAGCTCCGCATATTGTACTCCGCCATCAGCATGCGAATAGAGCGCTGTAAATTAGATGCAATTAAAACATCAAAATTCAAGAAAAAGTTTCAACAAGGGCATGCATACCATACTGAATTATCAATGTAACATCAACCTACTTTTGTTTGCTTCTAAAGAAGGTTTTACAATTATTGAATTAAATTGTACAAGTTTACTTTTGAGATCATCAAATTCATACAATTTTTGATTTTACAGTGTCTTCACAAAAAAGGGGGTTGGCATGTATCTCATTCTTGAAATTAAATTAATTCCAACCTTATGTATGTAATCAATATGAATTATTTTTGTGATGATTTTCAAAACCCTTTAAACAGAGTGGAGGCAAAAATAACAGACTCTGTTCCCAAACCTTGACTGATGTCAACTTAAGTGTGATCGTTCTTGATGTCTTTCTGAATAATTAATTATCCTCCTCTCCCGATGAGATCAAAATTCTATCGGCATATTTTGCCAACTCTGTTTTCTGCAGGGCTTCTAGAGCTTTCTCTACATCCCCAACAACTCTCAGTGATATATTCCACAAAGTTTCTCAACCCTTTCTTTAAATCTTGTGTTTATTTATTTTATAATTTTCATTTAGATTTGTATTTTAAATAAAAGTTCAGAGCCAACCTACATTGTCATTCTTGATAATCCTCTGAAAGAAGTCGTTGTCTTCCTCTTCCGGCGAGATCCAGATTCTATCGGCATATTTTGTCAACTCTTTATTTTGCAGGGCTTCAAGAGCCTTTTCCATGTCCCCACCGACTCCATCTTGCTTCAAGATGTTGATGATGTCATCTGTGGAGAAGCAGTCCATCTCAATTATCTCCATAATCTACAGATGGTACAAATGGAAAGCAAGTTATCAGATAACAATACATGTATTTCATAATGTTATTTTTCCAATGGTTAAGTCGCTCCTGCTTCATGTTGATTATATTGTCTGAAGAGATGATCTCCAAAGTCTGCAGGTGGTTGATAATGATAAGCTAATAATGAGATAGCACCTTGATTGTATGTGTGCTATGATTAAAGTCGCTCCTGCTTCAAAATGTTGATATCATCTGAAGAGTTGCAGTCCAACTTAAGTATCTCCATAATCTAAAGATGGTTGAAAATGGAAAGTAACAAAGACAGCAATATCAGAATTATACAATATTGGAAAACTGAGCAAACAATTTGGCTCTTTATTGTCTCTTTTCTTTTGCTCCTTTTTCATTAGTCAATAAACCAAAATGTTCCTTTTTCATTTAATACCATGTATGTGCTTCACAAATCTTCCTACTTCATTTCTAATTCTGACATTTTAAACACAATTTACAAATTTTATCCTCATAACATTTTTCTAATTTTTCTTGAATCAGAAAATATCTTCTATTTCACCATTGAACAGCCACTTTTGTTATTATCACTGTTATATTATATTACGACTTGGTTTTCTGAAAACATCATCATGCTAGAGTCTACGGTAAGAGAGTAACTTCTGTTATACGTAAAGTACAAAAAGCAGATTTCGTCCTACCTTGTTCTGCGTCTTCTTGGTGCACTCCTTCACCGCCTCATCCTTGTTGCCATGGCAATCAACCAGGCACTGGTCCGCCACCTCTTGACTGATCACCACCTCCTTTATCATTCTGCAGAAGAATTATACACAATTTTGTTCAAATGACGAGCACTCATCACAATCAATCAATCAATCTACTCAATCTGGGCTCCGTTTCATAAAACTATTCCAATTGTTGAATATCCTTACCTCTGATCGATATCTATTTCTAGATTTTCTCTGAATTCTTGAGTTGCGCGCTGAGCCACCTCCTCAACTATCCCCGGCCAGTAGATCGCAATCCAGTCTAGGGGATCAGCACGATATCCTTCACTGGCATCCACCATTTGGTCGAGGGCGCACTCTACCCGTCCAGGAGTAAATCCTTGTTTTTCAGCTTCCTGGGATGTTAATGATAATGAACAAACAAGCACACACACAACATTATTACCAGTATTTTGGTTAATATTGCCTGTTATGAGAACCCACGTTTGTGTAGCAAATATTTTAAAAGTTTAATCTCCACATCCTTTATAGAGTAGATCTGCTACAAATAATACTTTTAAATTGTCTGAAATCTGTCAGAAATCTAAAGACGCATACACTGGAAAACTTACCGGATCTTGCCTGCAGTGAGAGCAACTTAAATGAGTAATGAACATTGTTAAACCATTTGCATTTAAGATCAAATCTATTCGGTACAATTCTTTACGAAAGGTCCCTATTAGAACTAAGGCCGAGTCATTACAGATATTTTGTAAACCGGGTTCCGATAGTTTTGCAACGGTCGGAACCCTGTAGTGTCGTGGGAATCACACTGGCCTAGGCGCGCGCCCATTTGTGTTTACTACTTGAAGGAAAATTTAGCAACGTGTATAATTTTCTCTTATTAAAAAAATGACTAGTAAGAAGTTAGGTCATGTATATTCATGAACAGTAACACTGCTACTCATGAGTCATGAATATTCATAAGATAATTTTTGTCTAACCACTTTTTTAATATGAGAAAATTGTATATAATATGCTGATAAATGCTACTTTGAGTCCTTGTGTCGTTTTTTTCGGAAACGGGCTTCGAAAAAAAAAAAAAAAAAAAAAATTTGGAGAAACCGGGACCCGATGGTGACGGTCGGGAACCGATTTGATCGACCGAACCGACTCAGCCTTAATTAGAACGTAATTGAACATTTGTAGCAAGTTTACACCTAATGTTTTCATACAACACAGAGTCTACTTGAATTTTAAGGATTACTTGTGAAATTCAATAACTCGTACATACATGTACCTATTGTAAAAAGGCCAGGAAAAAATTGGGGTTGGGGATAAATGCACAAAACAAAGAAGCAAACTCAAAAACTTAACTAAGGAAGCAAACTCACTAACTTCAGTAAGGAAGCAAATTAATAAACTTAAAAATGCAAGCACATCAAAAAAAAAGTAATGAAGACTATCAATATAACAAATACTAATTCTAAATGGTAGGTCTTTCTTTTATGATGAAATTCACTCATACCTGAACACATAAAAATATAAATGCATGTATACACACTCAATAACAACAAAATATATAATAGAGGTTAGTTCAATATTTGGTGTTAGTAGCCACTTCAACCAAGCTTTTCAATGAAAATTCTATACAATAATCACATTCTTGCAGACTTTTGCATAATATTTGACCACATGAGTTAACTTGACAATGGGAAGTCAAATAGTTGCAAAAATATGCTTGCGAATGGGTATTTAATTGCTGGCTCGTAAGATATTGTATTAGATTTTCTGCTGAGAAAATATGAACGCCAAATATAAGTTACATTATGCAGGGCTCCACAATACACTTTTTACTAGTGGCCCGGTCAGGCAACTTGAGGCAAGCAAAATAATTTTCTTTTAATTTCAAAGGAATTTTAATTTTGTATTTGTTAAATACCATTATTCAAATTTTCACTCCCTTTATTGTTAAGAACTTCAGTTATGGATGAAGTGCAAAACAACATGGAAGAATAAAACAATTTCTACTTTTTAAATTGTCAATAAAAAACGTAGTTGCCTGATGGGGCCAATAAAATCTTACTTGTATGAAATTTACTAGGCAATTGGAAGTGATGATCGAGACCTGCATCCTTGCAGAGTTTTGCATAACTTTTTACCACAAAACATGATTTTTACTTGACTATAGGGAAGTCAAGCAATGGCAAAAATATGCTGTATGATATTAGTTCCTGGCTTATTTCTTAATTAAGTTTCTGCTGAGAAAATACAGAATCGTGGAATATGTAATGCTAACATTTGCTATGTTTGACTGATCATCATACATGGGCCCCTGTTGCAGAAAGAGATGCAATCGATTATAAGTTGCAATTAATTGTAAGTCGGTAAATTTGCACATTTGGACCAATCAGATCTGCAAATTTAGTCACATGATCTGACTTACGATTAATTGCAACTTTACAATCGATTGTAAATATTTCTGCAACGGGGTCCTGAACACATTCAATCAATTTCAAAATGTAGAAATCTCTGAATATATATTTCTTCTAGATTTACACATATATAGGCCTGAATCCTCATACGTGACACAACTTCAGTCAATGTTTAACATTGTTGGAAAAAAAAACATTGCCAGAAAATGGTTAAACCATATCACACAATTAAAGTTTGCTTACGAATGCTCGTAACTCCTTCAATCTGCTTTAGTTATTAGAATCAACACAAAATAACTCTTGACATTCAAGTAAAACAGTTTAACTGGTCACCAGTTACATTATGTATTTTAAAGGGATCTAGTAACTTTGTTGACATGGGCAAAAAGTGATGAATGGTTGATGCAATGTATATTGTTGTTATCTCATATGTCCACAGGGTATTGTGTGAAAATTTAAAGTCAAATGGACATTGTATGACCAAGTAATGAGCGAAAATGCAAAGTGATATTCAGTAACTCACTGCATTCACTTTGTACACGGAAAAAAAACTCGCTCGGAGTTTTTCTTATCTGAATACTTCAATCAAACATATCTTTGTAACGAAAGGGAAATTTGAAAAACCGAAACCTGTCCCATGATTTTATTGTTAATACGAATACAACAAGGTATAAGGGAACCGCTAGAATTACAAATTTATTTTGAGGATTTGGACAATGTTACTAAGTCCCTTTAAAAGTTCCTGGACTAATTTCACTAAACCTGGGTCCACATCTGGATCTGAACCTGGACCACATTCCCTTGTCTGTATGTCACTAGACAGAGAAATTTGCAATTCCACACGGGTGTGATATGATATAACCAGTGACAAATAGTTTACGTATTTTAAACAATGTTAAAGTGATACCTGTAAAGTGTCAGATATTGCACAAAATGACATTTGAGACTTCAATCCTATATCAGTATCATTGTAAAATACAATTAAAAGATTTGTGAAAGTTTGAAAGAAAACGAACACTGTTTACCTAGTGAAAAAAAAGAATATTGAGTTCATATTTTATCACCGAATACTGATTGGTCTGCCATACATTTGTCGCAGTAATGAATGATCCGTTTGAGATATTCGCACCCGTGTATGTTTACACACGTAGTACAGAATTCATGGAATTTGCACTCGCTCGGCTCAAAGTTCAATCTCCGGAATGTTCCCACGCATGCTGCAATGCAAACGCGTTTAGCTACAACAATTGTACTTTTTTCAATTGCGTTGATTAACGCTTTAGAAATAATGATTTTCAATGATAATTATCTTCGTACTAAAGGGACATTTGAAAAAATCAAACCCTATTTTATTCTTCTCTTACCATAAGCTAAACAACACGGTAGAAGAGAAACGAGGAAGCTCCAAGTAATTTTCGTGGATTTGGACACTTTACAGGTATGACTTTAAATAAAGATAATAATATTGGGCATAAAGCAGAACAGCCTCTAAGCGCTTATCATTACCCCTGGTCATTTGGTACAGTTCAGACCCGCACAATTATGAGAGTTTGGGACAAAAATTTGTTAAAGGGATAGTTGAGTTCTGGTAAGGAGAGTACAGTTTTAGTGAAACTGAATTTTAGTAACCAAAACCTGCATCATTACATTACAAACTAATAGTTATAACTAGAAAGGAACACAAAATTACAAATGACGTAGTAAAGATCATGTTATCATTCAAAAAGAGCCGTTAAAACGTAAGAGGGCGCTCTCTAAACACTCATCGGTTTCAACCATTTTGAATAAAATATTGTGCATGTGATGCTTTGTTGAAATAGTGATTAGATAGAGAAATAACCAACAACTATTTAAATACCTATTTTGTAACTTTTTTGAAAAGAGGAAGCATTTTTTTGAATTTTTAACGGCTGGTTCAAAATTCTCTAATAAACCCGGGCCCCGGGTTTATTACAAATTGTTATATTTATGGATATTTCAGCCGTTTCTGAACCGATTTTGATCAAACAAAGATGATTTTATTGTTTAAATATTATGCTCTTTCAAATTTTACACTCAGTTTTTCATTACCTCACAAACCAATTAAGTAGTCTAGCGCCCTCTCTACCAAAACTCAACTTTCCCTTTAACCTCTCTACCAGAAGATTGTGAGAGAGTTCATGTTCATCCAGTTTAAACTGCTGGATTTTGTTTGTCCTAAACTCTCATTTCTAAGCTACAAAGATGGGACATGATACTAGTAAAATACTTTTCATGCAAATCATTCTTGGACCCATAACAAAAATATCTGCCAAGGTACCTAAAGTTTAAAATTAAAGTGATCCATGTACTTTGTACGCTCTTGAGCTGAATGATTTTCAATGATAGATATCTTTATACTAAAGGGACATTTGAACAAATCTTTACCTTATTCATTCTTCTCTTACCATAAGCTAAACAACACAGTAGAAGAGAAATGTGGAAGCTCAAAGAAATTTTCATAGAGTTAGACAAAGAACATGGATCACATTCATGCATATTATAGAAGGGCAAGAAATGAACTTTTATACTGTTGCCCTATTAGTCAAATAAAATTAACAAGTTTTGGGCAGCCCGAAACAAAGAATCTATATTTTAGTTGCCCAATTCATTTGAGCAAGAACAAATTGGCATGAATTGAATTTCGGGGGCTAGTGTTAATTTTCAAGTTAATTTTGAGCCCTGGCTTTAAAAAAGTGGAAGCGTGCAATCGTGTGTGCATAATAGGGTGCGTGAAAGATTAAAAACTGTAAACTTACAAATCTGTTACTTATCCACAAGATTTATTAATCTTTGAAACTTACAAACGACAGATTTCATTCTCAAAGTGATAATTTCAATGATGCAAGAGAGTTGGAAAAAGATTATATACAATGAATCATGAGAAAGAAGATAGGATCTAGATGGTTCTAGATCTATAAGCCCTGCATGAATCATACCTGCCGCATTCACTGTGAAGTCGAACGATGAAAATGAAGGGTGCAGAAATTGGGAAAGGTAATTTCATTCAAAATCATGAAAAAATTGTTTGAACAGAGGTCGGCACTCTGAACTCTTTGAATGATAGTAATACAATTGAGAATAAAGTGTAAACAGCAGCAAAATGCGATTAAATTCACAAATTATGTGCATATGTTAGTTTGAGAAATGAAATAATGATTATGATAATAATAATCATATACTGTATATTGCAATATAAAATGGTCAATACACGGTTTCTAAGCACTGTTTATAGTTGAAATAAATCACATACAACATAATAACAGGGTAGCTTTAAATAACTCTGAGATATATACATTTGTTTCATACATGCTTTAGATAAGAGGGTTTTGAGGCCAGTGTAGCGGAGGCACGGATGCAGACAGGAAAGGTGTTCCAGAGAGTGGGCATTGCAATTTAGATGAGCCATAATGTCATAAGACGCTGATCGAGATCTCCTCTATATAATTGGAGTAGAACATACTAGGCATCCTATTCATTGTGCAATTTAAGTTGCTAGTTTGGTTTTTATTTCTTTATTGCCTTTTTCAATTAATGTTAAAGCAACATGCTAGAAAGTTAACTTTATTGCCTTGTGGCCCAGTCGGACAAGTAACAAGAAGACTTTTTTTAAAATTCTTGTGGCTGGAAACCCGATTATGGTAGCCCCCTAGAAAGAAAACTTAAAAGTTATGTTAGATTTGGTTGCCCATTCGGGCCAGTGGAATTATTTAGCGATGAAATTTGATGGCCTGAAGCTAGTTATTAGTGGCCCTTGGTGGTGTTTCATAAAGATTTTAAGTTGATCTTAGCACTAAGATGGTCTTAAATATTATGGAAAGCTATTAGTGTCTTGAAACAGTTTTATAAAAGTTATGTTGAAATGCATATAAAATGTTGATTCAAATTATATATATTTTCTAATTATTAAAGAGATTCATAATCTTCACATAAAATTCATGAAATCTCTTTGATAATTGGAAAATATGATTTGAATCAACATTTTAAGCATAATTTCAACATAACTTTTACAAAACTGTTTCAAGACACTAATGGCTTTCCATAATATTTAAGACCATCTTAGTGCTAAGATCAACTTAGGATCTCTGTGAAACACCCCCCTGCACGGTCATGCAGCGGGCCTGTGCTAATTTTGAGCCTTGGTGAAAACTAGTTTGTGACATTATTGTGCACAGTTGTGCCATTGCAAAAGGGACAGCAAAGGTTGATAAAGTAAACAGTAAAATCTGAACTCAAACGGCATCTATACATTAGGATTCTATGTAATATCTAAAATGATATCTAACAAATGTAGGTAATGCACTCACAGCAAGACAAAGATTCACAGCAATGTATAAGGGTCTACTATCCATGGCATATACGCTAAACAGACGATGCAGATAACACATGGGAAAATGATAGGAATGTGACTACAAGAAACAAAGCTTGGAGAAAAAAAGGGAACCATTTCAATAATAGGGTGTCCTTAGTTCACTCTATGTATGCTTCAAAGAAGAAATATGAATGAGAATGGTAAAATATTTTGACCTTTTCAGATGCCCAAAGTATTTCTGTTCTAGGACTATATCTTACCATTGATTGTCTATACTATCGTCACTTGCAAAGTAAGTACAAACACACCTTTTCCAATTTTACTCCACATACTTTGTGCACATCAAATAGGAAGCTCTAACAACGGTAGAAAGCAGATTCTAATACATCATTGAAGAGTGCCCAATCATTCGCCCACCCGGTCACCTGAACCCAGATCTAAACCACTTGGACCCCCCGACACTGTTCATTGGCTACAAATTTTGCGTGATGTCGCGTAGAAGCTGCGCTGCCTCAAACGCAAGAAGGAGAAGAAGAAGATTCTGATATACTCACTCTAAGTGTTTTTACAAGTTGCAAGGACTGAATGCTCATCTCTTCATAACGTCTCTTGTCTTCATCGTGGGCGAAAGAAAGGTCGCTGAAACTTGTGGCGTGTCTCATCTCAGGACTCCCAAACGGTGATATTGGACGTCTTCTATCTCCTGTAAGAGTTAATATTGAGTTGAGAACAAGAGGTCCATGGAGTGATATCTAGTGACCCATAGATATGGTAGGTTTTCGTTAATTTGTTCACTAGGTATAGTACAGCTTATTGAAATCGATTCGCAACCCAATGATTTGTTCATCTTGAATAGATGAAGGGTCCTTAAAGGGGCAATTAGAAATAAAGGAGCTTGCAAGTAACCTTTTTTTTTTAATGCACAGGACCCCAATTGAAGTTGACCCCATGGCCTTTGACCTAGGTTAGTGACATTTGACCATGCTATAGCATGAGGTCCCTCCTTATGCATCTATTAACCAAGTTTGGTTACAAATGGATGATGGGTTGCAAACTAAATAGCAGTGTTGGGTATCTCGAGATCGATTTCGGCATCAGATCAGATCAGTAATCTTGATCTTGTTCTTGATCTCGGACATTTCTGATCTTGATCTCAGAGGTTCTGATCTCGATCTTGAGCTGCGGATCTTGGTCTCGGACTGTCTGATCTATCTTTATCTAGAGACCAGTCTCAAGATCGGCATCAGTAATCCCGAACTTGTTCTTGATCTCGGACATTTGTGATCTTGATCTCAGAGGTTCTGATCTCGATCTTGAGCTGCGGATCTTGGTCTTGATCTTGATCTCGGACTGTCTGATCTTGATCTTGATCTCGGACCCTCTGGTCTTGGACCCAACACTGCTAAATAGCAATAAAGGAGCTTGTATGAAGTAAGCTTTTAAAATGTTTGTGGATGACCAGACTGACAGACGGACTGAGGGAATCAAGTGCAATCACAAAGTAAACCATCAACAAGCAACTCACCTGGATCACTCAGAACCTGGTTGGCCAGGTGGTCACAGTCCGAATGCATGAGAGCCTACACTAGCATATAACCCTTTGGGTATGAAACACAGTCCAAATGCCTGATAGCCTACATTAGCAGCAACCCTTTGGGTTTGAAACACAGTCCAAATGCCTGAGAGCCTATACTAGCATATAACCCTTTGAGTTTGAAACACAGTCCAAATGCCCGAGAGCCTACACAAGCATATAACCCTTTGAGTTTGAAACACAGTCCAAATGCCCGAGAGCCTACACAAGCATAACCCTTTGGGTTTGAAACACAGTCCAAATGCCTGAAAGCCTACACTAGCATATAACCCTTTGGGTTTGCAACACAGTCCAAATGCCTGAGAGCCTACACTAGCATAACCCTTTGGGTTTGAAACAGTCCAAATGCCTGAAAGCCTACACTAGCATATAACCCTTTGGGTTTGAAACACAGTCCAAATGCCTGAGAGCCTACACTAGCATATAACCCTTTGGGTTTGAAGCACAGTCCAAATGCCTGAGAGCCTACACTAGCATATAACCCTTTGGGTTTGAAACACAGTCCAAATGCCTGAGAGCCTACACTAGCATAACCATTTGGGTTTGTAACACAGTCCAAATGCCTGAGAGCCTACACTAGCATATAACCCTTTGGGTTTAAAACACAGTCCAAATGATGACCACATGATGGGTCCCTAACAACTACTAGCACACCTCACCCACAGAGTCCTGACTGGAAAATTTGTTTTTAATAACAAAAAGGTTACAATCAACTGACCTGGATGTCTCAGAATCTGGTTGGCTAGGTGTTCATAGTCCGAATGCACGAGAGCCTCTACCAGCAGCGCCCTCTGTGTTTGTCCGGGCTGCCGCTCATGCCAATCACACAGCATCTTCATTACTCCCCTGGAAGGCTCCTGGTACGCCATGCGACGGTAGGTATTCACTGCAGCCGAGCCAAAACCGAGGTACATTCCAAGATCTGAGATCTTACTCGGCCTAATAGACTCGGCTATCTCGAGGAGCATTTGTTCAGTTATGGGCTCGGAGCGGACAGTGGATTTAGGGGGAGAGAAACTCCTAACAGGACGCACTGGATACGATTCTACAAGAAAACACAGGAAAACAAATTTGTTAATGCCTCCCCAAAACACTTCCAAGCAAGGATTGTTTGGTCAGGTAAGGGCTCAGAGCCGACAATGGCCTTTGGGAGAAGGCAACTTGACACGAGGCACTGTATTCCTGCAAGCAACAGAAAATTAGATGAATTTTTGACACTTTATTTTAATTTTAATGAAACCAAACCAATAATTCTAATGCCTAATAAATAACAATTTCAGCTAAATTATAAAATATTATGGCATGAACACTCTCCTCACACAAGGCTTTTGGCTTACCTTCAAGTTTGCGTTCAGTCACACTTAAAGCAAGTTCATCGAGGCCAAGCAGATTCAGTGCTATTTTAAGTTCCTTCCGCTGGTTGGCCAAGGCACCGCTCGAATTCTTCCAGTCCTGCAGCATGTCCAGGGTGCCGCCATCACGACGAAGGTAGCTATCAACTTTTGTCTCGTCAAATCCGAGGTAGAGACCGAGCTCCGGGATCTGGTTGTTTTCCAGGTTGTTGGCCAGGTGGACCAGTTCTTGATTGGACAAGGGGCCACGGATAGTGGTCATTGCTGCTCCAGCTGAAATGTACAAAGGATAGAATTTATGTCATCTTTATCAATATTTTAAATTATCACTCATTGTAACACAATGTTTTAATTTACTGCTGCTGTAACAACTAAGGAAGCTGTCGATTTTTGGTCTCATCAAAGCTGAGGTAGAGAAGCTCCAAGCTCTGGGATCTGGTTGGTGTCAAGTTTGGATGCTAGGTGGACCAATTCTTGATTGGACAACGGGCCACGGATAGTGGTCATTGCTGCTCCTACTGGAATGGATAATGGATGGAATTTAAACGATAATAATAATATAACGCCTAATATGATTTAAATTCATATCTAAGCACTTAACTTTATTAACCCTGTCATCAAAACACACTCCCGATCAATCCGCACATGATGTGCACTTTCTGAATCAATTCATGCATTCTGGCAGCCATGAAACACTCTATGGTATACAAGTACAATCGCAGAAAACTTTAACTCTTAGGCGTCTTGTCATTTAGAAAAACCGCGGTTTTCACTGGCTTTCACGAAATCCAGGTTTTCTGGTAAAAGGAGGGATTACGGGGGCCAGAAAACTGAAAGCATGAATGGTGCGGTTTTTCTGAAAAGGGACGAAATCCGGTTTATTGTTATCACTTCCTGCCTCGCTGACTTCGTACGAAACTGATGTAACAGATTAGCGCCAACTTGCGAAAAACCCCACCATTCATGCTTTCAGTTTTCTGGCCCACGTAATCCCGCCTTTTACCAGAAAGAAGAGATTCATGATCTTCACACAAAATTCATGAAATTTCTTTGATAATTAGAAAATATATATGATTTGAATCAACATTTTATGCATTTCAACATAACTTTTACAAAACTGTTTCAAGACACTAATGGCTTTCCATAATATTTAAGACCATCTTAGTGCTAAGATCAACTTAGGATCTCTGTGAAACACCCCCCTGAACATAAAGATTACTTTCCTTGTGCAATCTTTACAGACAGATTTGGATGCATAAATACAACTATTGCATATTTCCATTACTTTGCATTTTTATTCTCCTGCAGTTTCAAAAATGCAACAAAGCTATCAACAATATATACATGTATATCATGACACAACTTACCGCTCCTACGTTCATAGTCTTGTCCGATGTTTTCCCTTGTGGTTTCCGTTGTTTTGTTTGACAGTGTTCCTTTGTCCTCCTGTTTAGCTTGCTGCTTGAGTGCTAGATTCTAGAAAAGAAAAAAACAAAGAAATACATATAAAAGAACAGAAATCAATTATAATTTGTTTATTCTCTCTTAAAATCTCATATTGGGATGTGTGCATGCTCAGACACAACTATGTATTTCAGTAGAAGTACCAGAAGTTTTAAATAAGATATTTTGTAAAATAATGAGACAATGTAACTGCATGTTTCAGGAATCTGCTACAATCCTCTCCACAATCACACAGTGAAGTTGCATTAAGAACAAACAAGAACAATGTGCAGACATTTAGAGAAAAAACAGAGGAATGAAAATAGAGCAATCCTTACCTCCGCCTCTAACTGTTGATAGTATTCAGAATTGTTCAGTTTCCTTGGTAGTTTAGTGATATGTTCCCTTTCCTCTGGCCCTTCAGTACCTAAGGCAGAGTACTCCTTTGTACTTTGTTCAACAGATGGTTGCTTTGGCTTCACTGCGGGCATCGCTTTGACTTGTCTAGGAGTGGTCTTGTGGCACATTTCACAGATAGTGGTTGCCATGTTGGTGTTTGTGAGCGTGCAGTGTTCGCAAGTCCATTCTTCGGCTGGACCCTGAGGTTCCACAGGACTCTTGCTTGGGATGAAATTGTCCATCTCAGCTGGTGATGTTGTAGGTTTGGATGTTGTAGGTGCTGATGTTGTAGGTGCTGATGTTGTAGGTGAAGCTGTTGTAGGTGAAGCTGTTGTAGGTGAAGCTGCTGTCTTTGATAAGCCTGCAGTCCATTTGGGAGGAGAGATTTGCCTTCCAGGACCATGCATGTCTGAAGGGATGACCCTTCCACCTGGAGCCTTTGTGATGGGTTCCTGGGTAGATGAGCCAGTCCTGGAAGTGATTTCCATCCCTTGTGGTTGTGTCATGGGGCTAGGAACAGGAGCTTTGATTGCCGACACCATGGGTGGAGACTGTTGGTGAGGGTGTCCCATAAAGGGCATTGGGGCAGTAGCATCTGCTGCTGATGTCATGTAGGCAGGTAGTGGATGGCCACTGGTATCCTTGGGTCTAGAGACAACAGTTTCTCCTGCAGAAGACTTCATGGGGTATGGTTGTTGTTGGGGCGATACCCTAGGATGAGGATGTGGTGTGTACTTCCCAGGTGGATATAGTGGGTGGTTGTCAATCAACTGGGGGTTGGGAACAGGTGCTCCTGACGATGCTGACATCAAAGAAAGAGGTCCTTGCTGGTTGATTCCGGACAGCCGTTTCTCTAGCTTGCCTTGTTCATCATTCAGCTTCAGGTGTTTCTGCCACTGCTCGAACTCGTCTCTGTCCAACGACCTCCTCTTTGCGGGGTCTCTCTCCCCTCGCTTCAGCTCTCGCAGACTGGTCACTACCTCCATCGTCTGGATGTCTTCCGCCATGATTTTGTCGATCTGGGCCTCGATCAGCGATCGCTCTTTTGCAGCTGCGATCTCTGCCGGGTTCTCATTGCCGATGGTTGGTGCCCTGAACCCTTGTACAGCATTCTGGACATCCTTGTGCTGCAGAACAAGGTTTGGCACCAGATACCTGTCGCTTGGGGGCGCTCTGACATCCAGCTCTTCTTCGCTGTTGATGCACGATGACACGGATTGGATCCCTGGGGAAATGCTGTCATGGCGCTGCAGAAGCAAAGAGATAAAGAGATCTTCTTATTCAAAATGTTTGCAGTCTTTACTCCAGTGCTCAACACTAGCACTTGCCCGGGAAAGTAAAAAAATTGATGTCAGACAAGTAAAATTTCATAAATTGTCTAGTTTGCTTGCCCGATCAGGCAACTAAATAATTGTTCACCTACAAGAGAGGAATGTAATTTCATATGTTAAAATCTCATATAGAAGTAAGAGGGCAAGTAAATTTGATATTTAGGCAAGTAAAACTTTTATGATTTTACTTGCCCGAACAAGCCAGTAAAGAGAAAAGTTTGTGTGGAGGCTTGTTTACTCCATTTTACTTTATTTTCAAGTCCATACTAACAAGTTAGATACAATAAATAATGTTTAATATGGACTCATTAAAAATTGCCATCTGGAGCCGATTTCTTTATTTTCTATTAATTTAGTGGACATGGACAGTGCAAAGTTAAGGCATGTACAATATAGGGAGGATACATCAGAATATTTTAAATGGACACATTAAAGGGGTAGTTCAGTTTTGGTATAGAGGGCGCTGCACAAAATAAAATAAAACATTTTTGTGAGATAATGAAAAACTGAGTGTCAAATTTGACAGAGCATACAATTTAGATGATGAGTATGAAAACAATTGATTACTATGATCTTTGAGCATCTTTCTTTTTTTATTTATTGGGGGGGGGGGGGGGGGGTAGGCTTGAGCGTGGCGGAGGGGGTCATGCGGTCTGGGTGGGAATGATTCACCTTACACAAGAATGTATCAATCTTGAACAAAATCTGTGCTAGGCCTAGGTAATAAAACCCATTCCTGGCGTGAGGGATGCTATTTCCCTCTTTTTTTGGGGGGGGGGGGGGTAGGGGGATGACATACTGCACCCTTTCCTCTTTCTATAACAAATTTAGTGAAAATGACAACAAAATTATAATAAATAACTCATGCCACAAAATGTGAAAACGAACTTGCTTCCCAACACTGATAAATACATACTCATTCATAGTTGATGTATAGAAAGAATATATTGATTATTAAAGAACATTAAAGGGTTACTCCACCCCAGAAACTGGATGTTTGCTATATAGAATAAAGCGAATATGAAGGATCATGACCGAAAATCGGTAGAGCAATAAAAAAGTTGACAGGATGAACTTTGCTCCGATTGTGTGTTTCGTTCACAATTGCTATCGATAGTGAAGTAACTTGCGAGCTGCAGCCATTTTGACTTGTACATGAACATAGGTTACAAAAATCAAATTTTCTTAATAAAGCAAATTTATGGGCTTATATTTATTACAAATTCTAAAGTAGTTGGCTCTTCAATATTCTTCTATGAATTCATGAAAACAAGCAGAGAGAAATCTATTTTTTGTAACGAAAATGAGAAATAAAGTGTAGTTTCATGTAATAAAGGCATAGCGAGTTGCTCGTCAATGATGCTGCATTTGGCGGCAATTTTGAAACGATTGCATGATGTTCAAATAGGCATATCTCCTGTGTTTCTTGTGCGACTTTGATCAAATTTTCACTACCTTTTATTCTGCTTATCTTGATAAGCAATGACTAAATAATGCCTGCAGAATTCCCCTTTAACAATCCCTACAAATATACCGCCCGCTACAACATTACCATTCATAAAATGAATATAAATTAGTACAATGGAACTGATGAACAGAAAGGGGATAATGGTCTGTCTATAATCTATATGCCATCCAGGGGGTAGCCTTTTGTTGCCTATTCATGATTCTTATATGTGATGAATGCATTTCAATAAACAGAGTAACAGAAATTAAAGTTTTTTTTCTCAGAGGGGGGTATTGTGTTGATACTAACGGTGCTGTCATTAGTTTGAATCAGATTTATTAGTTAACAAGTACATTAGAATATACTTATAGTCTAAGCCATAAAGATAAAATTAATTAAATTGAACCAATAGAAGCAAACTTTAGGGAAAATGACCAGAAATATATTCAATAAATAATAGTAAAACAAACAATTATTAAAGGGATAGTTGAGTATTGGTCAAACTTAACTTTAGTAACCAAAACCTGCACCATTACGGTACAAAGTAATAGTTATAATTTCACCATGCTCGAAAAGTATACACAATTACAAACGACTAAGTAAAACCCTTGTTATCATTCAAAAAGAGCCATTACAACTCAAGAGGGCGCTATTTTTTAAAAAAATCACTGTTTTTTTTAGCCATTTTTCATACAAAATTGTGCATTTAATGTTTTGTTAAAATAATGATTCAATAAAGATATCATCAACGACTTTTTAAAAACCTATTCAGATTTTTTTCCAAGTAGTCTTTAAGCATTTAAAAAAAACATTTCTAAAAAGTCTAAATATCCCCCGGTGATTACCGGTGAAGAATCTGTTGAATAAAAATATACTCATGGATATTTCAGCCGTTTCTGAACCGATTTTGATCAAATAAAGTTTATTCTGTCATTAAAATTGTATGTTCTTTCAAATTTGACAGTCAGTTTTACATTATCTCACAAAAAAATATCGGGGGGCACTTCGGGAAATACCAATACCAATGAATTATTTTGGAAAATATAAAAAGAAAATGCAAGAGTTACAGTAACTAGCAACCAATGAGATTAGTGTCCATAATTGTGATGTCCAATATAGTGTATAATAAAAACCTAGATTTTCTTCATTGAGTTTATAGTTTAACTATGGTTACTACGCAAGACACTAGCAGAGGGACTGAGAAATTATGTTCGACATTCTTTCAGTGTTTGTAGTTCTGAAAAGGATTCAATAATTTATGGCCTATTTGATATGCTTCCTTGTAAATACTTAGTCATAAGAAGGCGTTCAAAAGCATGCTATATATTTTTTTTTTCAGGGGGGGGGGGGGGATTATTTCAAGCAGTTATTTTCATGCACAGTACACAAAATAACATGAGTTTAAAATAAACAATAATAACAAAAATATTAAATAACAAATAAAATAATAATAAGAGATAACCATGGAAAAAGTTAGTCAACATTTATAAATAAAAGAATACCAAGGTGTATACAACTATGTACAGCAAAAATACAGCGTAGTTAGAATTAAAAATGGTTTCTAAAGGTGCTGCCTACAAACAATCAAATAACAAATTTAAAATGAATTATATCAATATACCTCATTTCCATCTTCTTTAGGCTTTGAAAGATAAGAATATTTAAAAGCATTAACAAAGTAAATTGGCAAGACACACACGTTATGAACAACACAATTCACAAATATAGAGCTCTTTAGAATTTGAAAATTATAAACTATTATTAAAGATATTTCATGTTTAAAACAAACTTGTTCAAAGAAAAATAAATGTTACACTGTCAAACATTAGTAATGGCGATTTCTAAAGTAAAACGTCCTGTTATAGTGACCGCCCATTGGAAACAAGGAAAGTGGCCACTGTAAACAGATGACCTCTGCAAGGGATCACTTTTGGTGGGTCAATATAGACATGTTGATTGCTATAGGCAGGTATGACTGTATGTTAATTAATTAAATATTTTATACAAATCAATACAAAATCACTGTAATCGCTGTCAAATGAGAAAATGCTGTCAGTTTTACATTATAAAGAGGCAGCCGATTTAGAGTGTTTGAAATGAGAAAATGAAATCATTATGAGCTTTGCATTGCGCATAAAATGATGAAATGCAGGCACATGATTTTAAAATGCCACAAATGTTGATATTCACGTTATTTTTTTGTAATTAATTTGTTCAAAGGAGGTATCAAAGGAATACACTTACCACATCTTGAGGGAGACTAAAGCCTTCATCAATTATGATAGGAGACAGTGGAGACTGCAATCAAAACAACAACGTTAATATAATAATTATAAAAAAAACAATTATAACAAAACAAAAATAACAATATTAATATTTAAAAAATCATCATAATAATAATAACCAGAACGTCAATGACGTAGCGCTCATCCGGCTTCTCGCAACATCAAATATCGCAAATTTCATGTGGTACACTTTTCAACTGGTCAAAAAATAAAAATGTGATGCCCTGGAAGGGACATAAAAATTAATTTTAAAAAAAATAGAGTGAAAAAAATATAAATTTGATGCCCCAGAAGGGACATGGGAACAAAAAAAAAAAATAAAAAAATAAAAAAATAAATAAATAAATAAATAAAAAAAAAAATAAAAAAAAAAAATAATTAAAAAAAAAAAAAATAAATAAATAATAAAAATAAATAAATAAATAAATAAATAAATAAATAAATAAATAAATAAAAAATTACCATAATTAATTAATGGGGAAAAATTTCAAAATTCTGTGTGGAAGTTTAGTGTACCAAAGTTAGCTCTACCAGATAAAGCAAACCAAATCAAAATCGGTCGAGAAATGAAGGAGAAGAAGCATTTTTTGTGATTTTTGTAATAAATTTGCATAAATTACCATAATTAATTAATGGAGAAAAATTTCAAAATTCTGTGTAGAAGTTTAGTGTACCAAAGTTAGCTCTACCAGATAAAGCAAACCAAATCAAAATCGGTCAAGAAATGAAGGAGAAGAAGCATTTTTTGTGATTTCGAATAAATTAGCATAAATTAGCATATATAATGAATTTCACGATTCTGTGTAGAAGTTTTAAATCCCCCTCCTAGCCCTATCTTATGAAACAATCAGAATCAAAATCGGTTGAAAAATAACGAAGAAGAAGCATTTTGAAAACTGTGGACGGACGGACGGAAGGACGGACGGACGGACGGAAGGACGGACGGACGACGGACGCCACGCCATGGCATAAGCTCATCGGGCCCTTCGGGCCGGATGAGCTAAATATACTAATAATAAGTATTATTATTATAATAACAATGGTGATAATAATGAAGATAATCATAATTATTATCATCAATCATCATCATAATCAAAATAAACATAATTGATCAAAATAACAAATCAAAATAATAATAATACCCAAAACAATAATACAAATTGATAAAAACAATGATGCAAATAAGCAAAGTAATCATACAAAAATTCTGTATCACCAAGTTAACCCTAACCTATGCCTTCTCTTCTGCAGTGTAACACACCATACACAGTGGCACATTTAGTTTGAATTTCTTCATACATGTATTAACCTGTTTTCTTCTGAGTTTCTGGAATCCCCATAGACCCCGTTTACAGTGAAAAAAAGGCCGCGGCCCGGCCTTATTTTCACTGTAAACGCTCAAAAGGCCAAATGCGGTACCAAATTGGGAAAACAATTCATTGCAAATAACGCGCCTCTGCACTGTGACCCCGGCGCGCCCCCAAAATAATCGTTTGTTTACATGCAGAGCGCCACTACGACAAAATATTGAAAGGGCGGCCGGGCCGAGCCCGCCACTGTAAACGCACAAAATTGGGGGGCCGAGTACCGCAATTTAGGCCGGCCTCGGCCCGGCCCTGCACTGTAAACGGGGTCTTAGACTTAAAAACACCGCCCACCCAGTTCCCGTAGCCAAGGGGTTCGTTTATAAACGAGACATGTTTATGGCCGGGTCGATTTGCCTAATTCAATATTGAAACATATCTTGCATTCTGGGCATCAAATTACAAAATTGAAATTCCCCTCTTCACACACACATTATTCTTAAATTGACATTTTATTTTCTTTCTAGGTAGTGAAACCAATAGCACTTATCTAGTGAAAGAGGAATTACTAATTAATGTTATTTTTCCGGACTTTATTCACTATAACATACATAATGTATGTGCTCATACTGTACTACCACTAGACAGTTGGAAGTACCTGCGCCTGGCCTGGATGGGGGGGGGGGAGCATCTTCCCCCCCCCCCCCCACCCCTCCCCCTCACCCCAACAAAAATCATCATAAAAACAATAAGGGGAAAATCCATCATAAAAAATAGGTATACATACAATGATACATGTCTGTACACAGAGTGTGACTCTTTCAAATAATTTGCCTGCCCCCCCCCCCCCAACCATGCTACGCTACTGTAACTATAGGCCTGCACTGAATATCATGCTAACTATGATTAATTCACTAGTCAGTGGGATATAATGTATGTCTGATGGTTTCAAGAGGTACTTGTCATACAGTCTATACAGAATAAACATCAAACACACGGACAGGATATTACATGTGGTAATATATCCTGTAGCAAGGTTTTGTATCCTTCAGACGATCTGCAATACATTGTTAACCTATGACTGTACATTTTGCTGCACTAGAAATTCGTTATAAAGTTCAAAAAAATAGATTGAACCTGCATCAACAAATGATCTATTATAAAGATTTTTTTTAATTTTTACCATGATCTTTGAACCTATGAATATTTTGTTTGCAGTTATAGTGATACATGTGGAATTGTGGACCTCCTTTATGGAGTAGAAATTTCAACAACTAAATTTTGAAGTACATTTATATTGGAAATTTATTTGACACTAGAATGTGCATGAATTTAATGGACACGACTACACGTCATTTCGTAATAAAAAAATTTCCAGTTGACATAATTGCGTAATTTTATACAACTGGGACATGCATGACTGAAAACAGTACCTTTTGAATACAATTTCATCTAGTTAATTCCAGATCAATTTGATTAGAACCAGTTTGGTATTCCCCACACACATCGATTTACCATTCACAAATGAATAAATTCATAATGCGCACTTTATTTGTACAGCTCTGTTAGCAAACAAATAAATACAATAGAAAAAAAAGAAGAAAAAAAATCCGCCCACTAACTGCTGTTCAAAGTACAACAATCCTTCTTTGAGCCTATTCACCTTTGATAACAATGACTGCAAATATGCAGTTGGGTAGCTACAGGGGCTACAGCTGTCTATTGGGGGGGGGGGGGGGGGGGGGCTGTGCTCCCTACAAATTTTGAACTAACAATATAATAAACATTAAAAGGTGAATATTAGTTGTTGTTTTTTTAAATACTTAACGTGTGACCCCCAATCCGTCCGACCACACTACGCCACTGCAAATATACATGTATGTAATGTATTATTTGCATTTATGCATTGTATTCAAATTCCAATGTAACCTAAATAAACCTTTGGCTGAGATCAGTGGACTGTGGTAACTGTGGTAATTGTGTAATTCACCAAATATTCTTCTAGTAATTGTGAAATACTTCTTTTGATTGCTTTAGGCGTCTGAAGTGCTGGGTTCGGGGATCAAACATGCCAATGTATGAGTCAAAGCAGTATTATCACAATACCGTTTGGAAATTTTGACTGAATTTTGTTTTTACTTCTATAATTTAAAGACATAATTATGTGGGCAGGCCCACATGAACACCTTTTTGTGCAAGGAATAATAGCATTCTGTGAAGAAAATATTTTTTGTTTAACCTTGGAAAGTGTTGCAAATTATAATACCAGTGGAGTAGCATGGTCAGACTGATTGGGAGGCATTCTCTATTCTTTATTTGCTACGGGATATTCCCCTTATATTTGTATCATTAAATTATTAAAGAACACATGCCCAATCGCTGTGCCACTAAAATGACAAAAATTCACATCATGCATGATGATGTTGCTTTCTTTACAATGTACTCAAAAGAGCATGTCATGCGTGAATGATTATTAACGCTGTCATAAACAATTCTTCACAAAAGCTTTTGTCAAAACTGTAATGGTGTACTTTGGCTTTATCTCCACTTGTATAGAAAGGAAAAATTGTGCTAAAAAATAGCAAATGCTATATCTAAAAATAGGTACGAGAAATAGCGCGAACAAATTAATAAATGCTTTATATAGAAATAAGAATTGGCGCACAAATAGAGAATGCGTATTGGCTGAACATTGAATGGCTAGCAAAAATGATCCTGGTCAGGGAATGCACTTGCACCTTGATTGTCTTTATAAATAATGATGATCCGTGAGCGCCAAAAGACAGAACGTGCGCACATGAACATGCACTTCCGACAATTTACATGCTATATTGCTGGTACATAATATTTCAGCATTTTTCTTAGACAGAATGTGATTGAAAATCTAAATCAGTTGTATTGATTTATGTACACAGAATCACAGATGGAGTCTTAGTTCGTGAATCTTGAGTGTAAATAAATCATATTGATTACAAAACACATACCTTGATATCATTTCGCCGGTGACTGCTACGTTTTTCACTGGAGTGTCGCTTCTGGTCACATTCGAGGCAGTAGGGCACATCACATTCTATGCAGAATTTCTTGCCCGGCTTAACCTCACAAAAATCGCACTCTTGATCTTTACGAGTAGTTGGAGAGAGTTCATTAGATTGAGCAGCTCTTCTGGAGCTTTCAATGGGTTGTTGTCCAGGTCTTCTGGAGCTCTCATATAGTTGTCCAGGTGTCTTTCCATCTGGAATCTTGACGTCTTGCACCCAAGCAGAAGCAATCGCCGAGGGCAAGGTAGTCTTGCCAGCCCCAGCTTCTCCCTGCATCACCACTACACTTGGCACGGCTGGTTGCCCACCAATTACCATGGGCGACAGCTTGAGACGACCCGACTCGGTGGTCGACGTCACAAGCTTGTGACGGGTGTGGCTGCGCCGGCTAGGGTGTTTGTGCCAGACGTCATCGCACTGCTCGCAGCGTGGCTGGGAGCACATGGTGCACTGCATGTTGGCGGGGTTCTGCTTGCACAGACCGCATGTGGGAAGTTTTATCGCTTTATCTACATGAAAACATGGCAAAAGGAAAGCAAAGAAAACTATGTATGAGCAAAATTGTATCACAATTTCTTTAATAATTATATCGCATATTGATCTAGCGCTTAGAGGCTCATTGCAATCATGTGCTCTATAAATATCTATTATTAATTATTATTATTATTATCATTATCTATATAATGTCAAAAGAAAAGCAAGATTTGCAAATCTATACATGAGCAATGTTGCATAACAATTTCTATAATTATCGAATAATGGCAAAATAAAAGCAAAAGTTGCCAATCTATACATGAGCAAAGTTGAATAACAATTTCTATAATTACCTTATCCATTGATCTATTTATGGCAAAAGAAAAGCAAAAGCTGCAAATCTATAGTATACATGAGCAAAGTTGTATCACACTTTCTGTAATAAACAAAACTGATCCAATCTATCGATCTTTGCAAATATGGCATTTAAAAAAAGAAAAAGTTGCAAGGCTATATATATACATGAGCAAAGGTTACTTGCAATTCCTGTAATTGACAAAACTGAATCATGTAGTGTAGATCATGATAACAGTGTAAACTTGTTATAACAAGGAACTTGGAGCCATAAAAACTAACTTTGATATATCAGAATAAAAAATTAAAAAACTAGAATTAATTATAACGAGCTTGAAGCAGAAAAAATACCTTGTTAAGATAGGGTTTTGTTATATTAGATATCTCTTAATAACTGAGGTTCCATGAAGTGACATATGCAGTTCAAATAGGTCTCAAGGAGCAACGCCATTGATGTGAATTGAAACATTTTTACCAGATTCTAGATCAAACCCAATAGGATGCCTAAACATCTGAAAGCCTAAATGTTACTGATGCAGGGTTCACTTTTCCTTTTTGTTTTCTTTTTTCTTCATTTATCTCTGAATGTTGAATTAAACATATACATGTATACACACTGAATGTTATCTCTTGTTTATGTTTTCTTAGTCTACATCCATTTGGTCTACTACATGATGCTTGAAAAGATCCAATTCCCCAACTCCGACCTTGACCCATATCCCAACAAACCCTGATCCTAATCCCAAGCTTCTAAATTCTGATTTGTCTAGTAGACAAAATGGACGACGACGCAATAAATATAGACCAAGCAGCAAGTCACTGTCAAATGTTTGTTTTTGTATAGGTACTTGCAAATTGTAGTCCTTCAACAGAAACGTTTGGATTTTTGTATTATAATCAATCCATAATGACAAGTCCTTTATGAATAATATCTCGATTGAACTTCCTACATTTCTCTTCTCATTGAAACTCTTCTTTGCATGTACATCTATTTATAATGCATTTAATTTGTAATGACTTCTGAATTTGCGTTATATATCTCCTTCAAATGTTTTACCTAAATATCATATATTTTCACCCGCTTTGTCCTCTTTTTTGTCATTAATAACGTTCCTACTTTCTTTAATTTTGCTGTCATGATACATGTATGCATCTCTCGCTCCCGTTTCATCTACACCCCCAACCTTTTCTGGTCTTCTTTCTCCTTCCCATTCTCCCCTTGAACTTTTCTGCAATGTGCTTCCATATAATTTGATTTAATTTCTTTAAACTTATTCTATGCTCTTCTTTTCCATTCATTTATTAAGTCTTCCACCTCCTCTCCACTTTCCATATATTTGTATCTATCCATTTATTCATTTTCACAAGATACAATGTCTACAATTTGAACACCCTCTTCGTGTGAATATTGATAGAAGGAATTGATTCTTTTTTCTTTTCTTTTACCTTTCCTGCATACTACAAAATCATATTTATAAATGCAATGTTTGCGCAATCGCAGTAGCTTTTTATCATCCAGATAGTACCCTTAATGGGTAATAATAGTGTAAAGCGCTTAGAGATGATATTGTACATATAAAGTGCTAAATTAGTATCAAACTTATTATTATTATTATTATATATGAATGACATATTTGTGTTAGGGTTGATAATATTTGCTTCCTGGAGAAGTGGACAAGCTCTAGATACATGTAGGCCCAAATTCTTATCAGTGGCACAACTTTAGACCTGGCTAAAATGACAGAAATTACTAGTAACCGGTTAAACCGTTGCACAAAGGTGGAATATCTCTAGATAGTCTATTGATGGATGTCATATATGTCTCTAGAGATATTCATTGTTTTTTGTTTTCATTATCCAATCAATCCTAGTTCTGCTTAAAGGCATCAGGACAAAGGGTCGCTTAACATTCCAGTCATAAACTGGTCACCAGTAATGTGTCCTGGATCCTGGATGATCCAGGACACATTATAACTAGTGATTGGTTATATACTATGACTGGAAAGTTTATGAGATACTAGCTTTGTCTGGATGCTATTGCGGAGGAGTTTGCATTGAAGGTGAAGACAATTGGCTAGTCAAACTCCACAAGTGCAACATTTGTTTAAACATTTACTGGTTGTTTTGGTCTTCTTATCCTAGCTGGACTAAAGTTGTGGCCACTGATGAGAATTTGGACCAATAAGTTTATTTCAGGGTCTCTGATGTCTCACCGGAAATTTGCATTGGGGGCGTTACTAGATATGGGGTTGACTGGGAACTCTGCGCTTTGTCAAAGCTTGACACTACGAATCTACTATGGTCATTCGGATTGACCATGATAAGAGCATTGTTCAGTTCATTCAGTGTTTCTTTCTTCGTTTGCGCAGTCTCCTGCTCCCCTGATTCGTTGCTACCGTATCCCGAGGAATCAGAAGGGTGTCTTTTCATTCTTGCCACATCAGGGTTTTCTAGTTTGGATTTCGCCGCGGGCTGAATTGCTGACTTTCTGGCTTGAATGAGTCTCGATATCCTTGTCATGTGTGGGTGATTTCCGTTGATGTAACATTCCACTTCGAAGTACGCAACCGCTAAATCTGCTGCAACTTTTGCCACTGTTTCAATGTTGGGATGAAGTGATGCATCGTCTGGGTAGGACAGGCCATAGGTCTTTTCTTTAGTGTATCCATATTTCCTAAGAATGTCTTTGTTTCCCTGTATAGGAATACAAGCATTGGTTCACAGCAGGAATTAAAGCACACATCATTGAGATAAAGTAGTTAAAGTTATATTGTAATGACTCTTGATCTCAAATCTTTTAGCAATTATAGTGTAAGCTACTGTTCATGCCAATATTATATCAATAAATTGTGAAGAATATGTGTAGTGATTTTTGCCAGTGCTACAACACCGGGCAATAAATTACACATTATATACTGAAATAAAAAATATTAAAATCAGTATAAATATTATAATTAAAGAGCCCTACATGTTAATTAAACAATTAACACTGACTAGAGCGCTTCTCACCCTGGCTTGTGATTTAAGGGCTTACGGCATGGGTATAATACCCAATGAGGATATTTACTTGAGTAAACATCTGGATTAAACATCCATTTAGGTTAATCATACACAACATATGTACATTTTCAAAAATCAAACTAAAACACACCTTCAAAACCGCTACTTTTGACAGGTACACAGAACTTTCAAAGTTGATGAAGCGCCAGTTTAGCGAATCGTAGATGTCTGTTTTCAGCAGGTTGATACCATATTTGAAGAGCGTACCCAAAGCTTCCCGAATCTCTTGTAGCTTCGTGACATCTCGAAAAGACTAAAAATCACATACAAAAGAAGGAAATGAAGAAAAAATACTGCTGAAAACTGCTATACCTACTAAAAAACATAGGTAAAATAAAAATGGGAGATATTATCAAACTTAGGAGCATAGCTTTTGTTCTTAGCAGTCCTGAATAAAATAAATCAGGGAAAAAATTATTTTAAAAGGTTTGTATGTACTGATTGAAAATGATAAAACATTCACTTCAATTCAATGAAATTGTATTTATTAAAGTACACAAGCTTGATTGACAAAATAATTATTGTATAATAATCTGTACTAGGTTATGAATATGTTATGTTTGATCACATAGCAATTTGGTATGTGTTTTTAATCACTAAACTAAATGAGAATTTTTTAGAATTAAGAAAATGTTTATAGTCCATACCTCTTCATTTTCGTGCAGAATATTGGAATAGTCCACGCATTCAAACGCCCATCGACTCCACTCAGACCCATCCAGCTTTATGATGATCATGCACTGTTCTCTGAATAGTTGTACAACAACAATCTTTTTACTGGCTCGTTTGCACGACTCCCTGATATCTGCTTCCAGGGTCTTCCTGGTGCCAGACATTTTATCTGCCAGTTGATATTCTAAACCCACTCCATGATCCCTTCCTCTGTTCTTCCCGATGGTGGTCATCAAATGTGGCGCAAGACCTTTGTCAAAGTCTGTGTTATGATACACTCCATCCATGATTGAATGTCTTTGATGGTAGCTGGAGCACTATCTATGAGAGATGTATGTCAGCCAATACAGAGATACACATGCCTTTCTAAGTTTCTGGTAAGAAAACGGGAAAGAATTAGTTGATGACCTATTCTTACTTACATTTGATAAAATTATGTTTTGGGTAACTGGAGCAATTATCACACTTGCCACGTATACTCAATTACAATTTTGAAAATATGTTACACAATAAATTCAATAGAATTTCAAAAGAACATATGTCCGAGACCTACAATAATCATTCAGACATATTTGTTTGTAGATGAGCACTATACATCATTTTAAACAAATTTGTCTGAATAATTGTTACACCTCTTATACACATGTTCCTCTCAACTACAAACCCCTTGTTAGTTGAATATCTTATCAAATTAAATAATATGAATTGAGATGATATTGTTACTTGAATATCTTATGAAATTAAATGAATATCTTAAATTCAATTCAATTTATTGAGATGATAATTCTGTAGCTGTTTAAATAGTTGGATAAATTGTAATTTAAATGTAACATGCAAGACCAATAGTTTCAGATAAATAGTATAATTTGCATGCTGTAGACAATAAATAACATCTTTTCAATTCAATGCCATTAAAATACTTGGGCTGTCATCTATGGAGAATGCATGTTTAAGAGTGTGTATAGAAACTATGTCTTAATTCATGGAAACATTTGTGACAACATGCAATTTTAAACATTTTTTAGATTAAAATGTAGAAATAGCATGAATATATTGCAAACTGAAAAAAATTGATGTTCAGATGGTGGTTCCAATTCCGGGTACCGACTTTGTCTAGTTCCACGTAACCCGCATCAGAGAACCCCATCAATCATGCCCATAGGCCATACAGAGCCAACTAATTCCGACTACTTGAATAGGATGCCTCCCCTATACTCCAATAGTCTAGCTCTACGCGCCTCTACGACTACATGCATGGCCCTGCATTAATCATGATTAAAGGGACTTAGTAACATTGTCCAAATCCTCAAAATACAATTGAAATTCTAGCGGTTCCCTCATACCTTGTTGTATTCTTAATTTATTAACAAAAAAAGCATGGGACAGGTTTTGGTTTTTCAAATTTCCCTTTCGTTAAAAAGAAAATTTACGATTGAAGTGTTCAGATGTCAAATTATCCAACGGATCGTCAGAACCGTGTACAAAAGTGAGTGCAATGAGTTAGTGAATGTCACTTTGCATTTTTGCTCATTACTCGGCCATATAAAGTCCATTTAACTTGAAATGTTCACACAACACCCAGTGGACATATCAGATAACAACAATATACATTGTATCAACCACTCATCGCTTTTTGCAAAGTTACTAGATCCCTTCCGCGCATTATGGGCTGGCAGCTATGCACTAAAAATTAGTAACTCTAGCTCTAGTATACTACTTTAGTCAAAGAGTATGTAATACACAAAGTGCGGATTTCCCAATGTTGCAAAATGACTTGACAATAAATATCAAGTGATGAAGCAACAATCGTATCACATGGTGACATATATGCACCAGCTAGTCCTTTGACTTTGAGTCACCATCTTCCATGCTTCGTATCTCGTCGGGGTTTGTTAACGTATAGGCCATGCAACGTTAATTAATAACGGCTCTGTCAGGCCGCTGCGCTGCCATGCCGATTTGTCTTCCAACGTACGCCACGGTTCCAACTTACCTTCTCCTCCTTAAATTTTCTTCGATTCCTCCATTCGAGATTTTGTTAAATTTACACAAACAATATGTTTCAAATTTTTAATACCAATTGGCAAGTTCAAATAATTTCAGGGGGTAGTCAGAAGGCTGGAATCACTAAATGGAATGGCAGAATGCGGATACGATTCGATTCGACGCTACGCCCAAAATGACGCTGATATTTTCGCTTTGTTGATGCATGTATATTGCGCCATGCAGGAAATGTACGTGTCGTATCGATCGTACCTATACCGTACCCATGGTCTCGCCAGATCTGCAACGACGTCATTATTTGGGGATTCCCCATAAATAGTGCGGCAGGCAGCTAAGTGTAAAATACCAGCAGAATCGTTCAGTTAGTCATACAAGCACCCAAATTGGCATGTACGGCTTTGGTTCACTTTTTCAAAAACACATCTTAGCCACGCAAAATTCCAACATGGCGGCCATTTTCCAAGATGGCCGCCAAAAAGCTACCTTTTGTCATAAAAAGATAAATAATTAGTCAATTTCAATGATCTTGGTGTCGATTCCAATTATATGGCATGCAGAAACCAAATGTGGTATATTAAGTCCCTATCCACCTACGTAGCTACTGTAAAAAATCCAACATGGCGGCCATTTCCCAAGATGGCCGCCAAAAAGCTACTTAGGTGGATAGGGACTAAATATACCACATTTGGTTTCTGCATGCCATATATAATTGGAATCGACACCAAGATTATTTATTATTTATTACCGCGAACATGACATACAGTGCATGTTTTCTTTGTATAACTTATATTTTCCGTATATCCATATAATATGAGCCACATTAATTGATATAATCATTCATCAATGCATTCTCTATTATATGTGGTTAAGATAATTTAGCTAAATTTGGACGTTGATCGATAGATCTTCGTATATACGTTTATTGATATTTATGTTCCGCAATGCTGCATCTTCTGGAGCCAGTGTGTGAGGGTTCACACTTCACATGCCCTAGGGCAACAGTAATGTAATTTACTTTTGTGAACCCTGGCCCACACACTGCTCCTCACTATTTTCTTTGTCTATTTTCTTCAGTCTTGTAACTTGTATTTTTGTATTATGTGCATATATAGTTGTGTTGTATTTTACTTTGTATTATGCTTTTTGGTCGAATAAATAATAATAATAATAATAAAGATCATTGAAATCGACTAATTATTTATATTTTTATGACAAAAAGTAGAAGAAATAATTAATTTGTCGGTTACAATGATCTAGGAGTCGATACTAATTATGTATAGTAAGCAGAAACCAAATATGCAATATTCGGTCTCTATCCAGTGGCGTAGCTACTGTGAAATTTTCCAAGATGGCCGCCAAAAAGCTCCTTTTTGTCATTAAAAGAGAAATAATCAGTCAATTTCAATGATCCTGAAGTCAGTTCCAATTACATATGGTATGGAGAAACAAAATGTGCTATATTTAGTCCCTATCCAGCTGGGTACCTACTGTATAAATCCAACATGGCGGTCATTTTCGAAGATGGCCGCCGAAAAGCTACTTTTTGTCATTAAAAGAGAAATAGTCAGTGAATTTCAATGATCTTGGAGTCAATTCCAATTACATAATGCAGAAACCAAATGTACTATATCTAGTCTTTATCCAGTTTGGTAGAGCTACTGTAGAAATTCAACATGGCGGCCATTTTCCAAGATGGCCGCCCAAAAGCTACTTTTTATCATTAAAGGAGAAATAATCAGTATATTTCGGGTACATTTCAATGATCTTAGAGTCAATTCCAATTACATATGGTATGCAGAAATCAAATGTGCTCTATTTAGTCCCTATCCAGTTGGGTACTATGGGTAGCTACTGTAGAAATCCACCATGACCGCCAAACAGCTACTTTTTGTCATTAAAAGAGAAATAGTCAGTCAATTGCAATGATCTTGCAGTCAATTCCAATTACATATGGTATGCAGAAACAAAATGTGCTATATTTAGTCCCTATCGATTTGCATAGCTTCTGACTATACAAATCCAATATGGTGACTATTTTTCAAGCCGCCAAAAAGCTACTTTTTCATAAAAAGATTATTAAATTGTTCATTTAAATGATTTGGAAGTCGATTATAATTATGCATGGTATGCATAAATCACACATTTTGTGAGATAATGGAAAACTGAGTGTCAAATATGAAAGAGCATACAATTTTAATGGCAGAATAAACTTTATTTGATCAAAATCGGTTCAGAAATGGCTGAAATATCCATAAACATAACCATTTGTAATAAATGTGGGGCCCCACAAGTATTCGATAATTTTGAACCAGCCGTTAAAATTTGTTTTAAAATGCTTCCTCTTTTCAAACATTTTCAAAAGAGGTTTTTAGTTAGTTGTTGATTATTTCTCTATCTAATCACTATTTCAACAAAACATCACATGCACAATCTTTTATTTTAAATGGTTTAAACAAATGCATTTTTTGAAAGCGCCCTCTTTAGTTTAAACAGCTCTTTTTTAATGATAACATGTTTTTTACTTAGTCGTTTGTAAATTTTGTATTCTGTTTGAACATGGTGGAGTTATAATTATTAGTTTGTAATATAATGGTGCAGGTTTTGGTTAATAAAATTCAGTTTGACTAAAACTGTACACTCTCTACCAGAACTCAACTATCCCTTTAATATCAGAATGATTTTTAGAGTCGATTTAAATTGTGTATAGTATTCAGAAACCAAATTTGCTACATCTAGACCTATCCAATTGTGTAGCTACTGGACAATCGAGCATGGTGGCCATTTCCAATATGGCCACCAAATTGTACTTTTTTGTCATTAAAATACAAACTAATAGTCGGTCAATTTCAATGGTTTGGGAGTCGATTAAAATCGTATATTCTTAAAAATTGCAACTCTTGAGAATTGCAAAATGTGTGTCCAAACGATGCCGTACTCTCGAGAGTTGCACATCTTAATAATTGAAACCGGAAGTAGTGTGCGCGCCTTTTCTCATTTGAGGTCATGCGCACTCACTTGACTTGTTTTCACACTTGAAGCATATCTCGGACATGAGGTCAACCTAAACTATGAGTCTCGTGTTGATCGTGTCCAAACGCATGCACAAACGTGTTTTGCAAATCTCGTGGTTTGCAAACCACAAGATAATTACAAGATAACTACAAGTGCACAATGCGCGCAATCTTGTAGTTTGCAACTACGAGTTTAGCGTGTCCAAACGGGCGCAAACTACAAGATGCTTACAATATATCTTAAAGATTGCAAACCACAAGATAACTTTGAGATGGGCTTTTACCGTGTGGACACGACTTTACTTCCAGCATGGAACATAACACATGCAATCGATATCATCGCTTTTATTGTTTGCCATAGTTTTAAAGGGAGAGATCCACTTTTGCAAGCCAAAATTCAAAAGTTGCGAGGTTATTGTCTTATATGAAAGGAAATGTCATTTAATAGCATGCCTGAAAAAATTAGGGCTTGAAATCTCTTTTTCGTGGAGTTATATATAGACCTAAAACTGAATAAACTGAGGGACGTCGGTTAATTAGGTCCATACGTATTTTCGGCCGGTGAGTAAGTTTGTACATAGATTTCACGGAGTGCCAGATCGGTATGCATGACCCCTACGTGACCCGCGCTAGCTACGTGACCCGCGCATAAGTACTAATGTGTGAGCGTTTACCAAGCAAAATACCCAAACATCGCTTAAACTGACTACATGTAATTATATATTCTTTCTTTTTTAGATCTTTTTCCGTGACATACGTTAACAAATGTCGGCTTCACAATACCTTTACGAGAAATAGTACTATATTGTTGTAATAATATGCTAAATCAGTTGAACTCCTTTATTGACCGATATATAGTTTAAATGGAGGGACGCATTCGTTTTTCATTCGTAGAATTCAAATTAGAGGGCTGTTCGCTATATATATATATCGCGGCATGACTGAGTTAAGCCAATAAATAACGCAGTATTGACCACGTCAGTTAAAGGGATAGTTGAGTTCTGGTAAGGAGAGTACAGTTTTAGTGAAACTGAATTTTAGTAACCAAAACCTGCATCATTACATTACAAACTAATAGTTATAACTAGAAAGGAACACAAAATTACAAATGACGTAGTAAAGATCATGTTATCATTCAAAAAGAGCCGTTAAAACGTAAGAGGGCGCTCTCTAAACACTCATCGGTTTCAACCATTTTGAATAAAATATTGTGCATGTGATGCTTTGTTGAAATAGTGATTAGATAGAGAAATAACCAACAACTATTTAAATACCTATTTTGTAACTTTTTTTAATTGAGGAAGCATTTTTTTGAATTTTTAACGGCTGGTTCAAAATTCTCTAATAAACCGGCTTGGTACTAACAGTCACGTCACGTTCACGTCACGTCACGTGAAGGTTCTGTACCTTTTGTGAAACAGGTCACCCAAATCTACGAAGTGTTGGGTTACGTGACCCAACAGTTTGTAGATATACTATATGCAATTCATGAAAGCTCACGTAAATTGGCGCTTGCGTAAAACAAATTAATGTAAATTGTCGTTGAGAAGAGACTAATTCTCGGTAAATTTAATCGTGAACGAACCCGTCCTACCTATACTGTAAATACCAATTATAGGCGTACACAGGCCTGGGGGCAGGGGGATGGACACCCCCTACCCCCATCCCCACCCCCTTACATAATTCAAGAAATGTCTTGGTCTCGGCCTCGAAATTTGTGACCGGTCCTGGTCTCGTCCTCGGCTGCGGTCATTTTCTACGGACACCCCCTACCCACACTCCCCCCGCTTACTTCAATTTGTCTGACGAAATATCCCCCCCCCCCCTACACCCACCCCTTGCAAAAATCCTGGGTACGCCACTGCCTACAAGTAGCTAGTTCGAATGTCAAATACATTAAAGGGATAGTTGAGTATTGGTCAAACTTAACTTTAGTAACCAAAACCTGCACGATTACGATACAAACTAATAGTTATAACTTCACCATGCTCGAAAAGTATACACAATTACAAACGACAAAGTAAAACCCCTGTTATCATTCAAAAAGAGCCGTTACAACTCGAAGTGTCAAATTAACTCGGCGCGAAGCACTAGCGTTGTAGGTCCTAATACGGGACTGTATAGTGCAGTGTGCGGTAATACGGGACTGTAGTGCAGTCACTGTGTGCGGTAATACTATACAGTAGTACGTGTATATTATGTATCGCAACCATAGAAGTATGACTCCAACACTGCCGTTGACGCAACTCGCAAGCCCCATTCGCATTCGTTCGCCTTTCGTTCACAGTCGCGCTAACACACGGAGAGACTGGTCCATGAGGCGCATATATCACTGATTTTTTGCGGAATGGAAGGAAAAATCATAATCTTAATCCACCCGGTAGTTGGATCACATATTGGAGAGTAAATTGCTGGTAAGTACCGTATCATATGTATAGTTTTAAGCACAATTAGCGTGCACACAAATATTTGGTTTCAGTCTTTTATTAGGAGAACATAGAACGCTAGTGCCTCGCACTAGCGGTTCTAAAAAGTGATATACCCGGGCGTCAACCACTTTTATATGATATTTTGAAAGCAAATTTCACAACAATTAGAGCATTTGAATGGAAATTATTATTATTTCCCATGTTTTTTTCGATGATCTTTCATATGGAATTGAAATCAACCAAATCCGTTACAATCGATGTTGAGGGGGCACTTTGGAAATTACCAAAACTCAACTTGGCCTTTAAAGGGAAAGTTGAGTTTTGGTAGAGAGGGCGCTAGACTACTTAATTGGTTTGTGAGGTAATGAAAAACAGAGTGTAAAATTTGAAAGAGCATAATATTTAAACAATAAAATCATCTTTGTTTGATCAAAATCGATTCAGAAACGGCTGAAATATCCATAAATATAACAATTTGTAATAAACCCGGGGCCCCGGGTTTATTAGAGAATTTTGAACCAGCCGTTAAAAATTCAAAAAAATGCTTCCTCTTTTCAAAAAGTTACAAAATAGGTATTTAAATAGTTGTTGGTTATTTCTCTATCTAATCACTATTTCAACAAAGCATCACATGCACAATATTTTATTCAAAATGGTTGAAACCGATGAGTGTTTAGAGAGCGCCCTCTTACGTTTTAACGGCTCTTTTTGAATGATAACATGATCTTTACTACGTCATTTGTAATGTTGTGTTCCTTTCTAGTTATAACTATTAGTTTGTAATGTAATGATGCAGGTTTTGGTTACTAAAATTCAGTTTCACTAAAACTGTACTCTCCTTACCAGAACTCAACTATCCCTTTAATTGATTTATTTAAGATTGATTGGTTGGTGTGATTGTTTCATTATAATGATTGACTGATTAATTGATAAATTGACTCGATTCAATAACCATAAATAAACACTATTAATCAAATCGTTGTTTTATTACTTTTAAACTCATTGATCACTGCAACTCACTCACTCACTCACTCACTCACTTTCACAGGCATGCGTGACATATACAACGCCGTTAAGGGCCAGTACGCTCAGACGTCGAGCACGGGAACTTCAGGCGTATGCGAACTGAATTGTCCGCTGCGTGTAGCAATTCAGCTGGAAATCAACATTTGCCAAAATCCACGCACGACACGTCTTTAGAAATACTCCAATAACAAGCCAAATAATGCAAGTGGTATGGTTGTACATTACCTAAATGACAGAACTGCATATTATCGTCTCAGATTACTCTGAATTATGCACGTACATATATAAACATAATGATTGAAAAGATTTGATAAGGGGGTATCGGCATTTTCGTCGACATTTTTAAATCTCTTTGTGCGTGTATGTCTAATCTTAGTTATACAAGCGTTTGCAATTTAAAAAATCTTGATTAAACGCTCACGTCACGATTTGGTTAACGCGACACTTCGAGTTTTACCGGCATGGAAAACGACAAATTGTTGGGTCACTTTACCCTACACTTCGTAGATTTGGGTGACCTGTTTCACAAAAGGTACAGAACCGTTCACGTGACGTTAACGTGAACGTGACGTGACTGTTCGTACCAAGCCAATAAACCCGGGGCCCCGGGTTTATTACAAATTGTTATATTTATGGATATTTCAGCCGTTTCTGAACCGATTTTGATCAAACAAAGATGATTTTATTGTTTAAATATTATGCTCTTTCAAATGTTACACTCAGTTTTTCATTACCTCACAAACCAATTAAGTAGTCTAGCGCCCTCTCTACCAAAACTCAACTTTCCCTTTAACTAAATCAAATGGTTTACCCCTACACTCTTAAAAGAATTGTGCAAAAAATTCCCAACTTTTAACCAACACTAGGCAACATACTGTCCACACAACTATTGGTTAAAATCTGCCCAACTGATGTTTACTTGAACATGTTGAAGGCTCAATTGGGTAATAATTTCCCACAATTATGAATCTTTTTAACCAACCAACAATTACCCAACATTTTAAGAGTGTATATGGCCATTGTTTCATGCACCTCCATAAAACAAACAAGAATTTAAATATTCCTTATTGAGAATGCATAGGTATATACTTCAGGAAAAGACTGGTCTATTGGAGGAAGAATCTGAAGACTTCCATCCATTGGACACCATGCAGGATATTGTCCAGGCTGATGTTGCTGAACTGATATCCTAGCTGCGTATATATAGAGCTCTAATTGGCATAGAAAATGTGTTCTGTCAGCGTATTAGAAATATTAAAGCAATAAGCAAGCGAATGATCCTGAAAGAGATTGTCTTCTATATCAGTCCATTGCAAGTTACAAACGATTATAACCTCTATGAAGTTTCTGGCACGAGAATTAACCGCCCCTTGTTTCAAGCAAAACTGTGAACTGATTTACATTCAGGAATCGGAATTTCTGTTTTTCAGACAGATACGTGTTACCTCCTGAAGGTACTGCATGACTATATCACAAGTCATGTGCTCGCCTCATCATAGGTACAGAAGTAACAGAACCTAAATCACACATAATAGTCTGGAATAGGCTTACAGAGTTTCGACATCCATCACGACAACCTCATCCCCTGCCTGCAGCTCTACACAATAGTTCGTTACTTTCTACTCACACTTCGTCGGCCCCCTCCTAAGGAAATTCTTTCACTCTCTCACACCTCATAATTATCGAATAAAATATTTATCTTTTTATAATCCACTTCATACATTTAAAGAAACTAATTGGACTTATTGCACAATGACTTCCCAACAGATGGATTGAGGGTTATCCCATGCACCCCCTTCTAGCTACACCTTCCCAACTAACAATTGGACGTTTTCTGAACGTTCTAAACAGGTTCAAAGTTGGTTATTTGGACGTTCTCTGAAAACGTTTTTAAAACGTTTATTTGTGGAAGGTTGAAAACGTTTTTAGAACGTTCCAAATGGACGTTTTTAGAACGTTGTTTAAACGTTAGAAAAACCAAGACGAAGACCTACGGAACCTAATAAAAACGTTTTGTAAACGTTCTGTAAACGTTTTGTGTTTGCTGGGTTTGGATATGTAGCACGTTTAGCTTTTGCATACCATACACGTTTCACATCGATTCTGGACAAGATGCATTTAATTAGACCAACTCAGCCTATTTTATGCAGTTTTTGCTTTGCTTTTCTGGCAGCCATCTTGGAAAAAAGCCGCCATTTGATATTTTACAGTAGCTTCGCCACTGGATAGGGATTGAATCGCATTCGTTTCTGCATACCATGCATAATTAGAATGGACTCACAGATTATGAATCAACAAATTATTTCTCTCGTTATGACAGAATGATTCTTTTTGGCGGCCATCTTAGAAAATGTCCGCCATGTTGGAATTTCACAGTAGCTACGCCGGATAGGGACCGAATATTGCACATTTGGTTTCTGCTTACTAGTTACTATACATAATTAGTATCGACTCCCAGATCATTGAAACCGACAAATTAATTATTTCTTAAGACAAAAAGTAGCCTTTTGGCAGCCATCTTAGAAAATGGCCGCCATGTTGAATTTTTACAGTAGCTACATAGGTGGATAGGGGCTAGATATACCACATTTGGTTTCTGCATGCCATATATAATTGGAATCGACACCAAGATCATTGAAATCGACTAATTATTTTTCTTTTTATGACAAAAAGTAGCTTTTTGGCGGCCATCTTGGAAAATGGCCGCCATGTTGTATTTTTACAGTAGCTACATAGGTGGATATGGACTAGATATACCACATTTGGTTTCTGCATGCCATATATAATTGGAATCGACACCAAGATCATTGAAATTGACTAATTATTTATCTTTTTATGACAAAAGGTAGCTTTTTGGCGGCCATCTTGGAAAATGACCGCCATGTTGGAATTTTGCATGGCTAAGATTTTTTTTCTGAAAAAGTGAACCAAAGGTAATGTACATGCCAATTTGTGTGCTTGTATGACTATTTGAACGATTGTTACAGCTATCTGCCCCACTGATAATGTACTGGAGCAGCTGCGCGCGCGGCGTACGTGGGATTCCCCGAATACGAGAATATTCCAAAATAGTTCACACTAATGTTTAAAAGAGTGATTACTTTCAGGGTAGCAAACAAAGATACATGTAATTTCCACATCGCAAGTATACTATGGTTCGAGTCTATATGAATTACACTGTTTTGATTTAATTTAATGTTTAGTCCGTGCAATTCAGCTTGTTTGCTGCCGTACGTGTTCGCAATAAAAAACATGAATAATATAAAATATAGATTATAATGAAAATATATCTGTAGGGTCCTTTTACCAATGTGTTTGTCTGTTAACATTTCTTATATACATGTATGATTGTTATCTTGTTATCTTTAAACATACTGGTAATAAAAGTTATTCATTCGTAATTTTCCGTATAAGATTGAAGATCCTCTTCATATAAATATAAAGGTCTCCGTCCGTTATTTTGTTTGGCGTGTATAATGCAATCTTCCATACAGTACAGTTAACAGTTTACAAGGGTGAAAAGATTAATCCAGCTCATTTGATGTTCATCTCATTTCGTGCATAGTTGTGCATGTGACTTGGCTAGGTAAATCATCTTTTTCAGGGGATATGCGAACTAATTCACAGAGTTATATCCAGGGTTCAAATGATGCATCAAGGCTTTGTGCAGTGCGTTGTTATAATTCAATTGTATACGGCGATTGTCCAACATAGACAATTATCGCCATGTATTTAGTATTTTATAGATAAACATTCAATATACTACAGAAACATGTGATGTTTGTTCATAACGTTGATATAATTATATACAAATTATATTACATAAAAAAGGGCAAAAATTGATGTAACCCACGCACACATACGCGCTAGCTACTCAAAGGACTGGTAGCCTATCTCCTTGCTATCCCTGCTAGTACGCCTCGCCAGTCCTTTTCAGATTCCCCCGATCCAACTTTCTTTCCCGAGTATTACGCGGCTGGAGACACATTATTTTTAAAATGTGCAGATAACTTCAGTTTGCAATAACATATTGTACAATGTGATATATGACAATGCAGAAAATAGTTCACTCTTTGCTTCCATATAAATATATTTTCAATTTGACAAAGACAAAAAGATGAAAATCAAGTGTAATAACTTGACAAAATTCCTTTTTAAAAGATTTTTTTCATTGCGCTTGAAAACTTATAACATGAAGTTGCGTCTCCTTCATATTTATATCATATGAAAGGCAATTTAATGCACTTTATAAATATGTCAATTTCGTAGCCGTTTATTTCGTAATCGGGTCAGGAGCCAACAAAGACCAGCAAAGGACAGAATAAAATATCGAATTGTTGGCATTCAGCGGCAATCCAGCCCGTTGATTGGCTGAAATAGCATCGCGCAGATTCTCCACGTCAGATGATTTCCCGCGATGAAGAGAGAGGGGGAGAGAGATTTTATCTTTCCCGCACAGTCGCGTTGTTCCGAGGGGAGGCTGGTATTGCGTTTTATGAATTAGACCAATCACTGGCCCGCTACACACACACCCCTTCGTACCATCCAATGGGAATGCTCGTTCGCATTTTAGTTCTTCTTAATTTGTACTTGATATTTTCTTGGCTCCTGACCCGATTATCCAACGTAGCAAAATAAAACCTACATATTCTGAAAGAGTATGAAACATGCTTTACAATGATTATAAAATCAATGAGACGCAAGATGGATAAACTGTTATTTTTAACCTCTGAACTTATAATTTTTGGGTGATATTTAACAACAAATTTCACCAGTAAAATTTTGTTAAATGCTGGATTTAACATTATAGACATAACATATGATTCTGCCTCTAAAATTTGATACCACATGTATTCATTAAACACAGCAAAAAAAAATTAAACAACTTTTTAAACAGCCAAAAACGCTGTTTAAGCCGGTCCCTCTAACAACATTGTTTAAAATTTTGAACAACCAAGACGGTCCCTCTAACAACATTGTTTAAAATTTTGAACAACCAAGCCGGTCCCTCTAACAACATTGTTTAAAATTTTGAACAACCAAGATAGCCTATCTTGGTTGTTAAGGGACCGGCTTGGTTGTTCAAAATTGTAAACAATGTTGTTAGAGGGACCGGCTTAAACAGCGTTTTTGGCTGTTTAAAAAGTTGTTTAATTTTTTTTTGCTGTGAAGACTATGTTAAGGTTCCATTATCCATAAAGCACAAAATAATACCCCTCTGCATTGCTTATTGGTGCGTGCGCAGGCAAAATCTATGCTCTCTTAATTCCTAAGATTGAAAACTCAATCTATTAGATTGAATTTTGCTTTGAAACATGCTTTACAATGATTATAAAATCAATGAGACGCAAGATGGATAAACTGTTATTTTTAACCTCTGAACTTATAATTTTTGGGTGATATTTAACAACAAATTTCACCAGTAAAATTTTGTTAAATGCTGGATTTAACATTATAGACATAACATATGATTCTTCCTCTAAAATTTGATACCACATGTATTCATTAAACACAGCAAAAAAAAATTAAACAACTTTTTAAACAGCCAAAAACGCTGTTTAAGCCGGTCCCTCTAACAACATTGTTTAACATTTTGAACAACCAAGCCGGTCCCTCTAACAACATTGTTTAAAATTTTGAACAACCAAGCCGGTCCCTCTAACAACATTGTTTACAATTTTGAACAACCAAGATAGCCTATCTTGGTTGTTAAGGGACCGGCTTGGTTGTTCAAAATTGTAAACAATGTTGTTAGAGGGACCGGCTTAAACAGCGTTTTTGGCTGTTTAAAAAGTTGTTTAATTTTTTTTTGCTGTGAAGACTATGTTAAGGTTCCATAAAGCACAAAATAATACCCCTCTGCATTGCTTATTGGTGCGTGCGCAGGCAAAATCTATGCATGAATACATAGAGCGGAATCTGGCTGAGTAGCAGATTGGCTGATTAGCCCTCCTTTCGTTATATATAGCCTACACATTATGAAGAGCCAATATCGCATTGTCATGTATAATTATATAGGGTGGAATCAAAATATATTTCAAAAATCTGATTAGATTGTCTATTTATAAAGGGATTTATATGTGACCGACATATAGCAAAAACCTGCCCTTGTCGGTAAAAATCAAAATAACGGTAGATTTCCATACCATTTTTACGTCTTTTATGCTACAGTCACAAATGGTCCGATTTGGGCTACGGCGCCCGTACGATGCCACTTTTAGGTGAAATCTTGCGGGAATCTTGCGGCGCCCGCACGGGTGCCATGGCTATCGTACGGTCGCCGTTGCATTTTTCCTCGCCGTACGATGTCAAAAATTTGTTTAACGCGGAGTTAAAACAAAAAATGCATCGTACGATTTTTTACTTGACGTAAGCCCGTATACACAGCGTAGAGAGCATCGCACGGGCACCACAATGGCATCGCACGGGCACAGCACGGACATCGCAGCCTTTTTTCGAATATCGTACGATTTTGAGACAGAAAATTTGCCCACTCAAATCGTACGGGTACCGTGGAGTCACCGTAAGAGTACCGTAAGGCACCCGTACGGGCACTTAGTTTGTGTTCACGGGGGCCGAGCGATTTATGTTTTATTTTAAGTCAAAAGTCATCGTACGGGGCCCGGAGAATATGTGACTGCTACACTAAAATACCACAGACATCGTAAGATATCACGATTTCCCAAAATCGTAGAAAATCCGCCGTAGGGAGAAAAATCGTACGGCGCCCGGACCATTTGTGACTGTAGCATAACACACATTATGAACTTGAAATGCCCATTTCTTCAAACCATGAATTACCGACTAGTGCATGCAGGGTTTTGCTATAGCCGGTCACATATTCCGTTGCAAAGATATTTACGATTGAAGATTTGTAACTATCCAATGGATAGTGATAACTGTACAAAGTCATTGCAATGAGTTAGAAAATATCACTTCGCATTTTCGCTCATTACTCGGCCATAAATCCAATTAACGTGAACTCGTCACACAATACCCAAAGGACATATACATTCATCACTTTCTGCACATGCCAACATAACTTACTAAATCCCTTGTTTAAAGGTTCCCTGAAATCCAAATGCAAGTTGCCTTCAACTATTATGTATAATTAGTGTATACATCAACTTGTTAACTATTTTCTTCAGTTTGCTATGCCCGCCTCTAAAAAGCTCTCCAGAGTACAAAAAAATAATAATAAAATCCCCAGTGACATCATCTGTCAAGGCAATACTCAACTGAAAAGATGAACAATACATGGTGGAATGCAACTTCTCCCAAGGTGAGGGCTTGCTCACAATATCATCACATGTTTGAACACTATAATAGCTGACACACTTTCAAGTTCAATAGCAGTTGATATAATATGTCAGATAAGCTCAACCATGATTAGGACACAAAAGGCATTGCTAAGCTATTGTATTGAAACATGCAGTGCATGTTATTGTGAGCATGTTGTAAGACAATAGTATGTCTTTTGTTCATCTCCGGTTAGCTGACCAATATTATTGACAGGTGATTTCACTGGGGAATTTTAACTCTGGGGAGGTTTTTTTTTTTTAGAGATGGGGCTTAGCAAACTGAAGAAAATAATTGCTAAGAAATGCATTGATAAGTTAATGTATGGAAACATGCAGTGCATGTTATTGTGAGCATGTTCTTTTGTGAGTATGTCTTTTGTTCATCTCCGGTTAGCTGAATGACTTACAGGTGATGTCACTGGGGGATTTTTTTTTACTCTGGAGAGGTTTTTTTTTTTTTTTTTTTAGAGATGGGCCATAGTAAACTGAAGAAAATAATTGCTAAAATGTTTACAAATATTAAAAAAAAACATATGTAGGTCAAATAGTTAACAAATAGTTGATGTATACACTAATACACTTATAGTTGAAGGCAACATGCATTTGGATTTCAAGGATTAACCTTTAGTGAACACGAGACCCGATGTTTGACAAACGGAAGTATGTGGCTTGAAACCATTAAAATTGTCTGTAACAGTTTACAGAAATATATTATGTATCAATATTTCTGAAATAATTATTTGTTTATGATATAAGAGATCAACCAGTCCATACAAGAATAAAACTAATGCATTATCAGTTTTGTTGTTTGCACGGTGTATCATTGGGGAGCATGATAATCGGTGGTGCGGGTTTATAGGGTAATTGACGGAGACGGTAGTATTGCTTGGGAGAGAGACAGTGCATGTTTTAGGGGTAAATATTGGCCTACTAATTAAATCGATTGGTGGAACTTTTGTGGGTCTAATTACATTTAGTCGATGTATATGGTCCGGCTATATAATGCATAAAACTCAACCAAAACACCATAAACCTATATAATCACCATCCTTGCCTTATATAATATTGCTAAGCCCCCACCCCCCCCCCCCCCCACCCCAACAAAACAAAGTTTAATTAAATCATGGCATATTTTTAATTCGACTATATACAGTGATTAAAAAGGGTATTTCTTGAGACATCATAAATCAGATTCTACTTCATGTCAAGTCAAATTTTGTTCCTAGGTATTTTACAAGACTTGTAAAGGTATATATAACACTATCCCCCTCTTAATTGGTCGCCTTCGCTCCCTCAGGAATCGGACTTGTCTCAACAGGTTTACCCCCAGATGCACCAGATTGCACCATTTCAATTATATAAATGCAAAATCTTCCCCGTGGGAGGGGGAAACCCCCTCCCAAACCCTCCCCTCTGGCTCTGCCCCAGCCCTCAGTCGCTTCGCTTCCTCGGGACTCATTCTTGGCTGTAGGCTATGTTGTTGGATCATACATAATGTGACATATTTATTAGTGTGTCAATTATTTGTTTTTTTCGTGAAAAATATATTTAAAATTTCTGGTCGATCAAATCATAACACGCTTTACCAGATACGGTTAATTTTAAACCCGAATTTCCTATCTAGGTATGCACCAAATTGCAGAATTTCAAGTCCAAAATGCAAAAGCACCCTACCGTGGGAGGGGGACACCCCCCTCCTACACCCTCCCCCCGCTCAGTCACTTCGCTCCCTCGCAATGTCTCACTCTCACCTCTGGCTCAAAGTTGGCAACCCTGTGAGTGTAGTTGGGCATGAGCCCCTACACACAAAAATCGTGAGCCCCCTTGGGTTTTTGCCCCCCCCCCCCCCCAATCCAAAACTATAGTTTGTGGCATCAAGTCCAAAATTCCTTCCTAGTATGCACCAGATTGCACAGTTTTAAGTCCCTAAAATGCAAAAGCTCCCTACCGTGGGAGGGGGGACACCACACCCTCCTCCCGCTCAGTCGCTTCGCTCTCTCGCCTCTCGCTCTCTGGCAACCCTGCCTTTACGATATACGAACATTACCACAATTACTGCACTGGCATAAGAGTTTTTTTTTTTTTTTGGGGGGGGGGGGGGGGGGGGGAGGGGGGGCAAAACAAATCCGCATCACCACGATGCGGATTTGTTTTGCCCCCCCCCCCCCCCCCCCCCCCAAACTCTTATGCCAGTGCAGTATGTATACACATCTTTTCATTTCTGTAGTTTTATATACCTCACTCTCAAAGTGATAGCAGCAGTGCAATTAATTATAGGCTGGGTAAGACAATATGGATCGTGCAAAGTCATCTCCTTGTCCCGACCCTCTTTCATATAAAATCCTCACGCGGTCTAATCACCACATCTTCCACTGGCCTCTCATCTGTACGAGAGATGTTTTTTTTTTGCTAACTCATTATCCCGCTTTTGTTGTTGCTCGACTGCACGCATGCATGCATGATTATGATGCACTGGTTTTTGTATTGCATAATCCGTCACAACCCGTACACACCCCACACATAGGTACATTACAGTAGCATTGTGTGGAGATCAACCTCTTCCGCCTGCTGCACTATCCAAAACATAAACAATATTTGTCGTCCGATTTCTCCCTAAATTTACCAGCAAATGCAAACAAACTTTTGTTTATGTGATCCCTAAGTCATATACTTTGATAATAATTACCGACTTTGTTGTTTTGAAGATTGCAAAATGTAGAAAAAAAACGATTATTTCCCGTCTGTTTTCATTACCGATGCTTCCTAACACACAACGTTCAACTGATGAACGGTACAGTGTATGAATAGGCAGTATGGTAATCTCCCGTGTATTACCATATTGCGTGTAAATGGTACGGTCCACCTAAGTGGACCATATACTTTGTAGATGTGACACACCCCACATATCGCAACTCTTCTTTCAGAATCAGATGAGCAGGAATTAGATATAAACGTGAGTCATCGTGTTTTGTTATTCTTTGATAGGTCTAATACGTTTTTGTAAGAATTTCCATTTACCAAAAATCTAGCTTGTACAAGTTGGTTTATGACATGAAATTATGATGACGAAGTTATTCAGTAAAAATTATGTTTACTGCTGTCCCACCCATCGAATTCTGTGTATGTGGTTAAAAGTTAGAGCAGATCACACAACACTACATTGTAATGCTGCGCTATACGGGAACAATGTGGGACAGTACAAAAAAAGTTTGTCAAAATTTCACACAAAATTCTTATCTTAAATTCAACAAAATCAATCATGACTGGCCCTAAAAATGATACAAGTGTTATATGAACTTACCAAAATGGTCCAAATTATTCTTCAAATGTCGAAAAAAATGGAAAATCTGCAGTTTTGGAAAATAAAAAAACTGAGAAAATCTCAGTCGTGATCCCTCTCGAAAGTGTTGCTGCTATCTGGATGACTGTCATGTATTTCCCGCAAGCTTCCCACACCACACGTGTTACCGTATCCGAATTCTGACACGGCGTATCCGAATTCTGATACGGCGTATCCGAAATCGGATACGGTGGGCATGCTTGCAGATCGCGAGTTGGCTTGTTTTGGACAATAATAAGCGGCCTCCGCATGTTGCGGGCGGGCTTTCTTTGTTTATGATGGGACATCGAGCAGGAAGAGAAAGAAATGGAACTTATATGACGATTTTTGTAAGTATGACTTATCATTTTGAAAATGAAATTTTGTACAATAAATCACAAAATCAGCTTCAATCTAGGTATGCAATTTTTTACTTTAGATATGCTGTTCTTTTCTCTCTGTTTGTAGTTCAAATTGTGTCCCGTAGATTTTTACCACTGTGAGCAGTAAATGGTCCATCAGGACCATTTACAATACATTGTAGATGTGGAGCAGATAATTTCTGCTTCTGATTCTGCTCGCTCCTGTACAAACGCCCGGTGTGACTATCCTGCACAATGAATTTGCTTTGGTAAGAAGCAGAAGTAGTATTATTGTTATTTTTCAGTAATTAATGGGTGAATATATGGATTTATGATTATTGTTAAAAAACTTAAATATAATTAATTATTATTTTGTCATCCTTTTCAATTTCATTATAATCATAATAGACAATAAGTATGTCATATAATATGTTCTTTGGAGAGAGTTGCCAGAATTCTGTCAAGTTTCCCCAAACCATCTACTAGATATTTGTCATAAAATTAAGAATCTTTATTAAAGTTTATTGGAAAATTCAGGCAAACTATTAAGACAATGACACCCATTTATTTTCTGTCACTCCACTTTTGTAATTTTGATTTTGGTAGTGAAACTGATATAGTATTTGTAATGTAAGTGCATTTTTCATTAAAACTAGCTTTAAGCAAACACATTTTGAATAAAAATACAATGTTTCTATGTCTATGAGACTATGATACTCTTCTTAGTTCTCATTAATTTTTATAAAATTCTGTTCAAGCTTTTTATTGAACGGGTTCAGATTGCCAATTGTACCCACACATAGGTACATTACAATAGGGTTGTGCGGAGATCAACCTCTTCCGCCCGCTGCACTATCCAACGGAAACAATTTTTTGTCGGCTGATTTCTCCCTCAATTTACCAGCAAATGCTAAAAAAAATTTGTTTATATGATCCACAATTCATATACTTTGATAATAATTACCGACTTTGTTGTTTTGAAGACCGCAAAATGTAGAAATAAAACGATTATTTCACGTCCGTGTTCCTTACCGATGCGTTCTAAAACACGCCGGTCAACTGTTGAACCGGAAACAGTGTACGAATGGCTGGTATTGTTATCTCCATCGCATTTGCATATATTGCGTGTAAATGGTTCACCTGAGTGAACCATTTACTTTGTAGATGTGATTGTACCCACACATAGGTACATTACAATAGCGTTATGCGGAGATGAACCCCTTCCGCCTGTTGCACTATCCAACATAAAACATTTTTTGTCGGCCGATTTCTCCCTCCATTTACCAGCAAATGCAAAAAACTTTTGTTTATGTGATCCACAATTCATATACTTTGATAATAATTACTGACTCTGTCAGGCGCGCCGGAAGCAGTTTTGGATTGGGGGGGCAAAACCCTAAGGGGGCTCACGATTTATGTCTTTAGGGGCTCATGCCCAACCGCACTCACAGGAAGTGGCGTAGCGACGGGGGGGGGGGGGGGGGGGGGCAGGGGCTGATCTAGCTTTTTGCTGGGGGGGGGGGGGGGTTTGACCCAATACCCAATGACGATGACGTCCAGCGGCAATTTTGTTTTTTGCTATTTTGAACCCCCCTAAGTGACTTTTTTCACTTTCGAGCGGCGTTTTTTTTTGTTGCTATTTTGAATCCCCGTAAGTGATTTTTGTTCACCTTTTTTTCACTTTCGTCCACAAGCCGCGAAGCTGCGATTTTTTTTTGCTATGTTGAACCCCCGTAAGTGATTTCTTGTCACTTTTTTTTTACTTTCGTCCACGAGCCGTGAATTATTTTCGCTATTTTGAACCCCCGTAGGTGATTTGTTTTCACTTTTTGTTTCACTTTTTTCACTGATACATTTTCACTTGGCAGCCCAAGGGGGGGGGGGGGGGGGTTAAACCCCCTAAACCCCCCCCCCCCCCCCCCCGGTAGATCCGCCACTTGGGGGGGGGGGGGGGGGAGGGCACCCCCCAATAATTTGGAAAAAACAATAGAAAACATAAGGGGACATTTTTTTGAAAAACAAAGAAATACATAAGGTGTGCCCCCCCCCCCCCATTTTGCGTAGACCAAGCGACTAATTAGCACGAGGGAGCAAAGTAACTGAGCGGTGTCCCCCCCTCCCCCCCCCCCCCCCCTCCCATGGTAGGGAGCTTTTGCATTTTTGGACTTGCAATCGGGTGCATAAAAACATGATCCAACAACATAGCGTACAGCCAAAAATGAGCCCCGAGGGAGCGAAGTGACCGAGGGCTGCATGGGGCCGAGCCAGAGGGGGTGGGTTTGGGTGGGGATATCCCCCTCCCACGGGGAAGATTTTGCATTTATATACTTGAAATGGTGCAATCTGGTGCATAAAACATTAAC